>VXCM01007333.1:58240-79353 GCA_014773175.1 Lucifuga dentata
GGGAATATAGTCCCAAAAGAAGACCTGCATTTATGGAAAAATTTAAAGGACCGTGACTTCATAAGTCTGCGTAACTATTAGTGGGAGAAACATGGATTTTTAAGGTGGGTGTATCGCTTGAATATTTGATTTTGAAAGATTAAGAGATTTTGCAAAATATCAGGAAAGCTGAAATACAGTTTTATCCTTTGTGAAATGATTGTCAGTAATGTTACATGTATGAAAATTGAATATATTAGGCTCAAACATACAATGGGTGGCATGGTCCTTTAACTGAATTGAATTTTCCTAAACATTCTCAGATTCTCTGCAACAAAAACCTCTTTTACTGGTTGTTTTATTCTTGTGATAAAACGCTGAAATCTATCTGAGTCACAATCAGCATCTCTGTAATTGTTCTTTTTGTTTTTTGTTTCTGTAAGGATTCTTTATTCCATGCTTTCCTTTTTCATCTCTACTGATCAATAAGTCTTTGATTGCATCGCTCAGCATTTGGCGGAGAAGAAACCACATTTGTGAGATGAGATTTACGGGTGAAATACACACTTTGTTTATCCCGCGTGAATAAAACAGACATCAGCAATAATTCCTAAACCGATAATTCCTAAACCTCAGATTGTATCGAGGTTTGTTTAAACCTGCTGCTTCTCGTCAGTTTCCTCCTCAAAAACTCCAAACTTTCACCATTTACTGTTATTTTTTAACGCGACGTTGGCCGGTGTTTTTGTTGTCGACGCTCATGAGTGCGGTTTGTCATCTTCTCCCACTCGCTTCGATGCGGCGCCAACATTTCCCGCAGCTTCAGGCTGTGTGTTTGGCTGTTTTCTGGATCAAATCTATTCAATTTTTCTCACCCAGAAAGCAAAA
The DNA here is from genome assembly GCA_014773175.1 of Lucifuga dentata. NCBI lineage: Eukaryota > Metazoa > Chordata > Actinopteri > Ophidiiformes > Bythitidae > Lucifuga > Lucifuga dentata. Next base: position 59,108 of record VXCM01007333.1, read on the forward strand.
ACAATCGGCCAGTTAAAGACTCCCACGAATCACCTGCAGTGATCCACATGGAACCAACGACGCGTGAATATTTAACAAGGAATCTGCCAAGGCTGAACCGCATATTGCGTGTTCCTAGATTTTAAAACCCCCTCGTTTTTCATTTCATGATCTTTCCTGGAATTCCCTCCCATCTACATGTCTCCATTAGATCATTAGCTGTTAGCGCTTTAGCACATTATTACCTCAGAATGCCCCCTGGATGTCCTGGACACATTCAACTCCAACTAGAAGTGGAAGACCCAGAATGACCGGAGGGATTACACTGCATAGATCTGATTTGATGTGGGAACATCTCAGGATCCCACAGGATGAGCTGCAGGATGTAGTAAAGACATGGAATACTTTGCTTCACCTGCTGCTTCTGCAACCTGGATAAGAGGTGGAAAATTGAGAAGTTCCTTTGTTTTGACAGAGTGAAGGTTGTAGCTATCCCCAACTGGTGGCCCACGGGCCAAATGTAGCCGGCGGGTCCTATCTATCAGGCCCTCAGGTGACTTCTCCAAAAATAAAAAATTAAAAAATAAAAGCTTGTATTTTAGTCGCACTTATCTCAGGATTGTGTGGTTATAAAATATAACCATAACCTTGGGCTCATTTTGTTCAGGAGAAGCTAAGCTTTCCATAGACATTCATATATCTCCATTTTATTGAGAAATGGTGATTATAAAACATCATGAACGCTACATAGGGACGAGCACATNATATCTCCATTTTATTGAGAAATGGTGATTATAAAACATCATGAACGCTACATAGGGACGAGCACATGGTCTCCGGTCTGTCAGTAGAATATTATGCACATATTACGCACAGGGAATGCATTCCTGTTGTCATGGCTACGTAAAAGCTGATAGGACCACTGACCCATCAATCAAATCCTCTGCTAGTTTCCTCTGCTACTATCCAATCACAGAGAGGGATTTTAAAATTTAGACTGCCCTCAGAAGTTACATCATCGAGAAGCGACGAAGCTAGGTTTTAGCTCAGTGCTTTAGTTACATTTATCTCGGGATGGCGTGGTCATAAAATGTCGTGCCTGGGCTCATTTTGTTCGGGAGAATCTAAGCTTTCCAAAGATATTCATATATCTCCATTCTATTAAGAAATGGTGACTATAAAACACCGCAAATGCTATAACAGAAGTGCTGGGCCCGGTGCTGGACTGCTCCAGTTGTAAAGGGTTACGTATAAAAATAAATAAAAATTAGAAAATTGTTTTCTGTTGATATTACCAAATGAGAGAAAAAGATTGGGTTGGGTCCGGGGGGGGGGGGGGNGGGGGGGGGGGGGTTGATAGTGGCCCTTGGCTTGGCATGCTTGACATAGTTTTGGCCGTTGGGGAAAACTAGTTGGGGAATCCTAAACATTAAAAAAAAAATAAAAAATCACAGATGCAGTCGCATCAAAATTTGGATCTTAATGATTTTAAAGAAGCATCAGAGGGAATGATCAACCAGAAAACATACGAATTAAACCTCTACTTCAGCTCACCAACAGAATAACCTCAGAAATGTTGGTGTTTCTGAACTAAAAAGTGCTTTTCTGCTGCTGTTCAAACAGCATCATCACATAAAGTGAAAGTAAAAATAGGATACAGTAATGTGAGCAAGACAAGAGATGAAATGAAACAAGCTGAGGATGCTGAAACGCTTTTAGTGTCCCGAAGAGAAACTTACAGGCAGAGCGAACATGTGATAGAAGAAGACGTAAGAGAGGAAATCGAACAGGAAGGAGACCCTGAGGCCCCTCTCTCTCTCGCTCTCTCGTCCTCAGCAGCATCATGGGAGTCGGTGTTCTACATAAGAAACAGGATCAGCTGATAGCCAACATCCACCGCTGGCCTCATTACGCTACAATACTACAGCTCAGCAGCAACAAAACCTGGAATATTACAGCCTACATTTTCTTATACGACAGGCTCAGAACTTATCAGTCAACCCTCACACTTGCTAAACAAAAGGAAGTTTTCTCGTGTTGCTAAAAGCATCTCATCTGTGTGTGTGTGTGTGTGTGTTGGTGGCGTTCAAGATTAAAGGCGGCTCTCTGTGACATGAGATTTCAATGCCACACACGCACAGACACACACAGACACACACACACACACACACACTGGGGCCCTCTTTCCTGACAGTNACACGCACAGACACACACAGACACACACACACACACACACACTGGGGCCCTCTTTCCTGACAGTCCGTTCATCCAATCACAGCTCACCGTAGAGATGCTCGTCACCACAGCGATGGGCAGCAGAGCCACCAGGGCTTTGTGAGGCCTTTCTTCCTGCAGCATACAGACAAGCTGCCGCTGCTGATGGATGTCAGATTCATTCCTCTTCCTCCTTCCTGTCTGGATTCTCTCGCTTTGTCATTTATTCTGCATCTTTTGCTGACTTCCTGTCTTGGTGTTTCTGTCTGCCTTTGGAACTATTCAAGTGAATATTTGTATTGATGCTACGTATCGGATTATTGGTATTGTATTATTTTTTATTAATATTTTAGTTTTCCCTTGGTAGAAACAAATTCTCAGAGGGAAAAATGCCACAAGTCACTATCCTCAGCATTTCTTCTTTCTTTCTTCCATCCATCCATCCATCCATCCATCCAGGTAAAAGTGGCTGATTCATGTAAATCAGGTGAGCTGCCCTCACCTGACCTTCCCTCCTCAGTCTGAATCTGAATGAAGCTAATGAAGCTGCCACACACACCTCCCCACCGGAGAAACACACCAGCGGAAAAAAAGAGAGAAAGAGGCCCTAGGCTGAATGTGGTACTGTGACCTTATTTGTTTCTGTTCTGATTTAAAGGAGCATTCTGGTGATTTTGCATGTTTGAGCCTAATATATTCAATTTTCATACATGTTACGTTACTGACAATCATTTCCCAAAGGATAAAACTGTATTTCAGCTTTCCTGATATTTTGCAAAATCTCTTCATCTTTCAAAATCAAATATTCAAGTGATACACCCACCTTAAAAATCCATGTTTCTCCTGCTAATAGTTACACAGCCTTATGAAGTCACGGTCCTTTAAATTTTTCCATAAACGCAGGTCTTCTTTTGGGACTATATTCCCCGGTGGAGGCATACATTCACTCCACGCTTTTTATTGAGCTTAAACACTAAAATTACATAACTTCTAAAAAAACCTGAATACACGTCTTGTTGGTGATGATGGATTACCTATCCCAAGAACGTTTACAGTATCAACAAGTTGATTTTAATAGCAGAATGAACTGAAACCAATGGAGGTCTGGAAGGTAGGAAAAACATTTTTAATTCACCGTTCCAGTAGTATGCTTTGGGAAATGATTGTCAGTAACGTTACATGTATGAAAATTGAATATATTAGGCTCAAACATGCAAAATGGGTGGTATGGTCCTTTAAAGGAGCATACTGGTGATTTCACATGTTCGAGACTAATAAATGTTACCCACATACATGTTATGTTACTGACAGTTCATCTAGTTTTCATGTTATTTTGACAAATCTCCTAATCTTTCAAAATCTAATGCTCGGGTGACTAAACTGATCAATCCTTTAAATCAGATGATTTCACTGAAAAAAGCAAAGTTTCTAGTTTTTTTCTCTCTCTAAAGATCAAAGCCTGCAGTTTATATCCTGCAGGAGAAATTCTCCTTTAACGTTGCTTTATTCACTTTTAGCTCACAAGAAATCATGAATTGAAGCGACGACTTGCATTGCAGCGATAATTTTAGGACTCGGTAATAAAATAAATGATTTATTAAGATGAAAACACTTTTCCAGACTCAGAATCAAAGCCTGCCGGTGTAACGTCCTGACTGCATGGGGGGTAAAACCACAGGTTGGGCCACACAGGAAACACCGGGGTCAAAGGAAAACCGTTGGCTTTGGTTAGAACCAAATCTGGGTTCAATTTCCATGGCAACCACACAACGGCTGCATATGGCAGCTCCGTGATATATGAGGAGTGTGAGGTAGGGCTCATGTACACGCACACACACATGCATGTACACACACACACACACACACACACACACACACACGCACACCAAATCTCTCTATGAATGGCTACGATCACATTCCAGGCTGGTAAAAGCTGCAAGGGAATTCCCAGCTGGAATTCCCAAATTATACTCCTTATGCCCGGGATCGCGGGAGAACTCAGCAGGGTCGGATCCCACAGGAACTAAAGTGACATGAAGGAAACATGAATAATTTAGCTATTGCATAATAGTAGTGCACACACACACACATGTATTATACATACATATGGAGCAGACCCTCAAAACACACAAATGCTGTACATACAGTATTTAGACAGACCCAACCGTGAATCCATGACCGTAAAGCTGCACACCAACATACATAACACACAGCCACACACACACACCATCACACACTCACCTCCTATGACCCTTTACGACCCTCTAATCAGTGTGTTTCACAGGAAATGCCTTAATTAGTTTAGGAGCCGCAGTAAAACCAAAAGCTCTCTGCAGCTCCTCATGACATTTCCATTTTTTGGACAAAGTCATAGTTTGGCTGATGCCCGCGGCAGCCAGACTGTGTTCTTTTGTGCAGCCGGAGAGAGAGAGAGAGAGAGAGAGAGGAATGTGTGTCATGCATGGCCGCAGGCAAAAATTTGGGAGAAACAAGATCACAATGAACACCTACAATGTCTTTATGACAGGCAGGTACGGAGGAAAAACACGCATGTAATCCGACAGAACAGGACTGTGTGATCCTCTAAAGGACCATACCACCCATTTTACATGTTTGAGCCTAATATATTCAATTTTCATACGCATAACACATAGACACACACTATTCAGTGTTTCCCACAGGTAGAAAATTAACTTGTGGCGGTGGGTTGTTGATGAGAAAACAAAACCTAATGCTGCGTTCACAGACCTCAGAAGTCGAATTTTTCTCAGTTGGAAGCTACAACTTCCAACCACAAACTGTTCCAGAAAATCAGCTGAACACCAATAAATACTGTAAAATTAATTAAACTTAGTAATAAATGCTAACTAAGTAAAGTTAGACTACAGGACTGTTTGGTTGTGTTGTTTTATAATGATATTAATCACAGTGGGTATTAAACTTTATGCAGAAAAGTAATATTATGAAATTATTTACACTTATGTATCAATAGCAAACAGTTATTATACAAAATAGATAGTTGCCATGGCGATATATTCTGACCTTTTTCTTTTAATTTCACCTAAGAAAAAATACTTTATTTGCCTTTTAGCTGATCATTTCCATTCACAAAGCTCGCTTCCACAGGTGCTGCCATGTTGAGTGACGTCATACTCGGTAAGTCAGTAGATCATTTTGTCCGAGTTTCCCAGCCGGAGCTCCAACTTCAAGAGCCCTTCCACCACATTTTTCCAAGTAAGAAGTCGGAAAAATCTGAGTTCCGAGGTCTGTGAACGCAGCGTAATGTCTGACTGCCTTGAATGCGTCTTGTTTCGTCTGCACTGTGCGTGCGCGAACCCCCTGATAACGCAATTTTCTACCTGTGGGAAACACTCCGCGCATGGCGCAGACAAAACAGGACGCATTCAAGGCAGTCAGACATTAGGTTTCGTTTTCTCGCTTTCTCCGCTCCGCTTACGTTTTCTTGGGGCCGCCCAAGTACAGCCTATACTGTACGTGTGTGTGTGTATGTGTGTGTCGGTGTGTGAAGACAGTGTTGGAGTTGTGTTGTTTTTAAGGCAGGGTCATCAGAAACCTGGGCAGGCCACTCAAGTTTCGCCTGTGTACAGGAAACACTGCTATTTCAATGTACGAACCGGTTACATATGATAGTTCCGTGTTGTTAAAGGTATATTAGCCATTAGAAGTCATTGTTTCTATCCATGATAAGAAAAGAGAAGGCACAGATTTATCTGGGAATACTGGCAACTTAAAGATTTAGTAGAAAAGTCATCCGGTTACATTGTGAGAGTTCTCAAAAACCCAGCCATTTATTTATGTATAACGTAATTTCTGCTCAAAAATGCAGACATATTCAGACAGTTCTGTGCTTTTAATCTGAAAAGGTAAGAAAACAATCAGATCCTTTTTTGCAGCTTTAACAAGCCATCTCCTCCTCTTCATCTGAATCTCTCCTCATGACAAAAGTGGATTTAATAGGTGAAATCAATCAGAGATCAGAGCCTGGATCGGCCGGATCAGCCTGTTTCTGTGCAGGAACATGTGGATGTCATATATTTGATGTAATATATTTGATGTAATATATTTGCAGCTTTGAACACAAAGAGAGACGGAGAGAGAAAGAGATGAAACAGAGACACACATGAATCGCTATCAGATCCCTGTAAGCCGGGGATTCTGCACCCAGACACACACTGCAGCTCGCAGATTAGCTTACACTGCAGCTGCTGCAGCCTCACTATCTGGCACCACAGAGCCTGAGCTTGGTTGTGTCCTTTATCTCAGCAAGCAATCTAGCTATCATAAGGGCAGGGATTTTGCATGTAGTGTGCGTATATACGTATGTGTGTGTGTATGTATATATGTGTGTGTATTTGTGCCCTTTTTGTGACTTCCATCAGACATATATCACAGCTCAGCTCCAGGAAAGTCTCGCCCTCCTTGCATCAGATTCATGACAGCGTTTCGGCAGCACGACTCGGTTAGCCTCTGCTGGTTATCAGGATCACCCGGGTCACGTCAGGGCTCATCCTCAGACATCCGACCTTCGCTCTGTTCATATGAACCTCATAAAGCTCGAGATTCCTTCGATTTCCAAATCTTCCGAGTAATCAAGTCGTCGAAATAACAGACCATCCCGAGGAGGATTTGAAAGTCAGTCAATCATCAAAATGAATACGATCATCTTACAGGAAATTCCATAAATCGCCTATTTTACGGCTTTATCCGTACAACTTCTTCACTTAAGCCACATCAATCCCAGTTTATCAATCAAACATCTGTTAGGAATCGCACTCATATGCTACTAATTTCCAGCAGCGATTTGTGTTCTCTGACTTTTTGTTCTGCTGGTACAAACACTTCTTACAGCAGCAACGATTCTGAGGAATGAGGTCAGCGTGGATCAAATACAAAGCACTTGACTTTGACTCCAAAGGTCAAATTCCATCATACACGAAATCATTTTTCTTTCCTTAAACGTAACCAGGAGGTGCCGAACCTGTGCGCCTTAGTATTAATTATTTTTTAGATCTACTAAATTGTTTTGTATTTACTGCAGTTTGGTTGATTTCACACAAAAAAAAAAAAGTCAAATTGAATCAAAATATAGTGTAAAAGTCATGTGACAACACTCTTTCTGCTCATTGGTCGGAAAAGTCTTGGGGCAGGAGAAAGAAAATTAAAAATAAATAAAGCTTACATGTCGGAAAAAACGAAATAATATGGAATAAAGACAGAATATGGATTTGTACTGCAGTGGAGCAACATATTGAGAACATACAAGCACACGATAACCTAAGACATGATCAAAACAAGACGTGTTTTATATGAAAATGTTTGTAAAAATATATATGCACATATTGTAGGTTAAAGGTTTAAACTGCAACACTATAATCTATAGATTATATTGTATGTATTCTGCGTTTTGCGCTCAACCTCGCGCTGACAGGAAGCGCTCGTTGCTTATGACAATTTAACAGTTACTATGGACTGTAAAGACAAGATGTAGCCTAGACGTGATCTTTGCACATTCGTGGTTAAAGTCGGATTTTGGTTTCGACTCGGGTAGCAACATGGACATCGCAAAAAACAAAAATGCTTTTCTTATTAGGAGAAGAAAAGTGAAAAAACGGCGAATGTGGTGCATGAAACCTCACATTTCAGACACTATATTAACAATTTCCAAACCTGACGTCTCTGACTGCTGACATTTTTTTTTTTAACCAGATCATGATACAGTTTTAAAGTTGTGTTGTATACTCTACAGATTATAAGCTCCTCCTCCATTGTTGTGGCGCTTCTGGTTACATGACGTACAGCAGCGCTCTGATTGGTTGCGCATTGGAAAGGACAGCATCAGAAAGGTCAAAGTTCATTTAAATGAACTTTGAGCGCTGCGTCAAAACACAGAATCTGAGCATCGCACGGTGCTCAAAGTGGTGTGACGCGACGTTAGCAGTTACCGCTCAGCTCCCAATACACAATAATGGAATGCTCAACGCTTAGCATGTGAATCCAGCCTAACAGCTGACCTCTGACCTCTGCTGCTGTGTGATACAAATTCCAAACGGGAAAAAAATCTCCAATTCAGTCCTCACAAAACTGCTGTTTTATAGAAGTGGTAGAATTAGAAAAACTGGACAGTATTAGAAATCCCCGTTTGTCATTTCCTGTGACAGAAGCAGCAAATATTACAAAAATACTCGTGACTTTACGGTCACGGTCCGTGTTTCCGTTCTTCCTGAGGTGAGTTCACTCAGCAGCTATATTCTGTTTGCAGCGGTGAGAAGAAGTTTGAGAACCTTTTCCTGGATTGATTCCTGTTTGTAAAGGGAAAACAGAGCACCACTCCTGTGCTTCCAGGAGGATTTGAACTGGCAACCTTCCAAATGCAAATCCACTTGACTAAACCTCTAAGCCACTCTTACTTTATCATTTTCCACTCATGTTTTCTCAGTCAGCCCTTTAATAAAACAAAACCCTCTGGAACATGTAAGCTATGACGGCTGAGCTTAAAGGACCATAACAGCAATTTTTCATGTTTAAGCTGTCTAAATACCATCCACATACATGTTATATTACTGACCAAATTCCAAAACTTAAAAGTGTTTTTGGTTTCCCTGTTTTTTGTTTTTTTTTTGTTTGTTTTGTTTTTTTTTAAAATCTTGTAATGTTCCAAATCAAATGTTCAGCTGATACATGCACCTTAAAGGACCATACCACCCATTTTGCATGTTTGAGCCAAATATATTCAGTTTTCATACATGTTACGTTACTGACAATCATTTCCCAAAGGATAAAACCGTATTTCAGTTTTCCTGATATTTTGCAAAATCTCTTAATCTTTCAAAATCAAATATTCAAGTGATACACCCACCTTAAAAATCCATGTTTCTCCTGCTAATAGTTACACAGCCTTATGAAGTCACGGTCCTTTAAATTTTTCCATAAACGCAGGTCTTCTTTTGGGACTATATTCCCCGGTGGAGGCATACATTCACTCCACGCTTTTTATTGAGCTTAAACACTAAAATTACATAACTTCTAAAAAAACCTGAATACACGTCTTGTTGGTGATGATGGATTACCTATCCCAAGAACGTTTACAGTATCAACAAGTTGATTTTAATAGCAGAATGAACTGAAACCAATGGAGGTCTGGAAGGTAGGAAAAACATTTTTAATTCACCGTTCCAGTAGTATGCTTTGGGAAATGATTGTCAGTAGTGTTATGTGTATGAAAATTTAATATATTAGGCTCAAACATGCAAATTGGGTGGTATGGTATGGTCCTTTAAAATTCAGTATTTTGCCAATCACAATTTTAAAAAGCACATTTGTTTTAATTTCCCAGTAAATGCGTCTGGTCCTGGGGCTATATTTCCTGGCGGAGACAAACATTGTCTTCTGTGCAGCTCCATGTTAAATAAACTTACTGTGACAAAAATAATAATAGACATGGTGTTCCCTGTGATGGATTACATATCTAAAGCTCCTTCTAAAGTCTCTGCAAGTTGATTTTAATACCACACCGGAATGAACTGAAACCAATGACAATCTGGAAGGTAGAAAAAACAATTCTAATATTTACTGCTACAGTGTTAAGCCTTGGGAAACAGTTGTCAGTAATGTAACATGTATGTGTAGTGGTTCTTATTCTGCGTTGTGGTTTTGTAGGGAATAAGGTGACACTCAGTTGGTTTTTAACTTCTTCTAACTGAAACAATAAAAAGAAACACAGCATGTGTAGCAGCCTTTGTCTCTCACCATGCTCTGCACCTGTTCCATGTTAGAAACGTCATTACTCACATTCAGTTAGAAAGAGACACTCTAACATTGTAGCACAGTTACTGCTCGGTAGGCCGCCCACATGCTTCAACAATTCTTCTTAAGGTTTACAGGTTTATATCACACAAAACACCAAATAAGTAACAGCACGGTACCAACGTTATGTTGTCATTATAAAACACAGTTTAACAGCCTAAAACTATCATTTAACTAATGAAAAGTACAAAATTGTACAGAGCAGAAAAAAGCGCGTACCTTCTCCATGAAAGTCAGCAAACAGAGGAAGTTACGTCAGTGGAAGTGTAGCATAAACTGCTTGTGAAACCAAACAATCTTCCCGCTGTGTCCTAAAACACTGAACGTCAACTTTCCCAAATCAGTACGCAAACTCTGCATAACAAAATATATACATTAATTTTAAAAAATACAAGTAAACAGTATTGCAAAGTACTTGTAGCACCGGAAGTGTTAACAACTGCCTTTCAAAATAAAAGTCTGCACCTATTCAATACAGCGGTATACAGCAATTTATTGTCTTTATTTATAATCTAGCGCAACAACAACATCATCACGTTATTACATCTGCAGGTTATATTTACTGGGAATGAATGAATGTAGCTCATGTTCAGGAATATCCCAGGCTCAGAACTTATCAATCAACCCTTGTATTCAGCAGGACTGCCAGAGAATTAGAGTAGTTAGTAGTTTGCCTTACATGTAGAAAGTAGAATTGGAGGTGTGTGATGTTTTTACTAGTCCTGCTTCTTAAAACAGGATAAAAAATATCAGAATAAAAAGGTTTCTGAGCCGAGCCTCGTCCTTCTTTGGAAAAGTTCCTGCTGCTCTCTGACCAAAACTATGCTGGCTATGCTAACGTGTCGTAAACAGAAAATATTCAGTCTGAGCGGGGGAGGAGGAGGAGGAGGAGGAGAGAGAGAGAGAGGGGAGGTNGAGAGAGAGAGAGAGAGAGAGAGAGAGAGAGAGGGGAGGTGTAGAAAGAGCCGGATGAGAGAAATCCTCCGATATTAAGATGGTTTTACTGCTGCAAAAAGGTGGCATGTGAAGGAAACAACAGAGGAAGGAAGGAAGGAATAAAAAGACAGAGAGGGGGTGAGGAAAAGATGGAGGCAGAGAGAGAGAAAGAGGAAGAAAAAGAGAAAGAAAAGAGAGAAGAAAGAAAAAGAAAAGAAAGAGGGAAAAAAGAAAGAGAAAAGAAAGAAGAGAAAAGAGAGAAAAGGAGAAAAAAGGAGAGAAAAAGAAGAAAGAAGACAAGAGAAAAGAAAAAAGAAAAAGAATGAAAGAGAAGGAAAAAGAAAAGAAAAAAGAGACAGAAGAAGAGAAGATTAAAAAGAAAAAAGAAAGAAAAGAAAGGAAAGAGTAAGAGTGAGGGGGAAAGAGGGAGAAAGAGGGTGATGGGGTAGAGGGATGACAGGGACAGGAAGAGGGATGAGAAAGTGAAAGAGTGAGAGGGGGCAAAGAGAGAAGAGCAGGAAAAAAGAAGAGAGAAAAAAGAGAGAGAAGAAAAAAGAAAGAGGAGAAAAAAGGAAGAAAGAAGAGGAGAGAAAAAGAAGAAGAGAAAAGAAGGGAAAGGAAAAGAAGAAAGAAAGAGAAAGAGAAAAGGAACAAAAGAAGAGAAGAAAAAGAAAAAAGAAAGAAGAGAGAAAAAAGAAGAGAAGAAAGAAGAAAGAAAAGCAGAGAAAAAACAGAAAAAGAAAAGAGAAGAAAAAAGAAAAGAAGAGAGAAGGGGAGAAGGAGAAAGAGAGACAAAGAAAGAGAGAAAGAGAGAGTTGGGGAGAGAGAGACAGAAAGAGATAGATGAGAAATAGGGAGAGTGAGAGAAAGAGAGAGAGACTTTAATTTCAATTTAATTTAAGGACTTTAATTCCAAATCCATGAGAGATGATTCAGCTCGTCTGACATAAAGTGACTTTATGTTTATCACTCATTACCTCCAAGCTGCCGGAGTGATACATAAAATATGCTGCTAAAACGAGAGAGAGAGAGAGAGAGAGAGATATGTACGGAGAGATGAAGAAGAGCGAAGATGGAGAGAGGAAGAGAAGGAGGAAAGAGATGATTTTTGATTCATAAAATACGAAGCAATTTAATTACTTTTTTTTTGTTTCTCTCGCTTTCTCTTCCCTCATTAATCTCTGTTCTGCTTCGTTCTCTCTCTCTCTCTCTCTCTCTTTCTCTCCCCCTCTCTCAGAGCAGCNTCTCTCTCTCTCTCTCTCTCTCTCTCTCTCTCTCTCTTTCTCTCCCCCTCTCTCAGAGCAGCATAAGTGGAAACTGACGGAGAGAACAAAAGAAAAAGAAAGAGAGAGAGAGGGGCGCAGCAAAGCATGAAATGGACTGAGCTTTTACTACAACTGGCAGCGTTTGACAGCATACTGCATAAGCCGTCTCCGCGGTAACCTGCATCAACACCACATTGATACAACAGCAACCCTAGAAAANAAAAAAAAAAAAAAAGAGAGAGAGGAAGAAAGCCAGTGTGTTCTGCAGGTGAAGCTGGTGTTAATGGGAAAATTGAACACACACACACACGTGTGCACACGCGCACACACACACACACACACACACACACTTGCAGGTTATAAACAGGGTAATCCAGGGCATAAAAAAAACCCATCTGTTTCACGTTACCTGCCAGTTTTGCACTCATATGAACACACACACACACACACTCACTCACACACACACACACACACACACACACACACTTGGCAGCCTCCCTGTCTCTGCGATGCCTCTGTGACTAATGTGGAGGATAAATAACCCACTGGGATTCACTTATAATATCGCAGACCCCACTCGCCAAAAAATTAACATCAGCATAATAATGTTATCCTGCACACAGTCATCCGTTAAAACTCCTTACAGCAGACAGGCAGGATGCAGCCGCGCTCTTATTAAAGTGCTGCTCTGAGAGCCAAACAGCCTGATAACATCTATGTCGCTGATTTGAGGGACGCCACAGTTCAGCAACCAGCTCAGCGCTCTCGTTTTGCTCTGCCAGGAGTTCAAACAGACGTAAATTAAGCTAGTGCAAATTTTTTTTAAAAAAGAAGCTGCTGCGATGTAAAGAAAGGTGACTTGTAAAAGGATATAGGACATTTCTGAACCCAAAAATAAGATTTACACACTGCAAAAAAAAAAAAAAACTAAGAAAAAAAAATCTTGTTTTAAAGGACCATACCGTCCGTTTTGTATGTTTGAGCCTAATATATTCAATTTTCATACGTTATGTTACGTTTCATACGTTACGTTACGTTAAACGCTAAAATTACGTAACTTCTAAAAAAAACCTGAATACATGTCTTGTTGGTGATGATGGATTACCTATCCCAAGAACGTTTACAGTATCAACAAGTTGATTTTAATAGAATGAGCTGAAACCAATGGAGGTCTGGAAGGTAGGAAAAACATTTTTAATTCACCGTTCCAGTAGTATGCTTTGGGAAACGATTGTCAGTAATGTTACATGTATGAAAATTGAATATATTAGGCTCAAACTTGCAAAATGGGTAAACCGGCAAAATGGGTGGTATGGTCCTTTAAAGGACCATACCGGCAGTTTTGCATGTTTGAGCCTGTATTCACATTACATTCTGACAACAATTTCTCAAAATATGCGGTAAATTTAAGATATTTTATATTACCTTACCAACTATTGGTTCTGGTACGCTATAAAAATCAACTTACTGAGACTTGAAATGTATTTAAATTAAAGGAAAAACAATCCAGTTTCTGGCATCTTTCATGTGAATTTCTAAACTTTAACTTCTTATGTTAACAATTTTAAAGTAAATTGTTAACATGTTTTACTAGGAGATTTATATTCTTAAGTTTGATAGAAATTTACAGCAATTAATCAAAACAAATCAAGTAAAATCCCTCTGAGTTTTGAGCTTTTTGAGACTTAACTTGTCCACATTCAGCACATTCACTTCAGCTTCATTGACAGGAGGTTAGTGCTTTGCATTGTGTGTGTGTGTGTGTTTGTGTGTGTCCTGTCCGCTCTTTGTCGTCCCTTTGAGAAGCTGCCAGAGATTTACACCCTCCGCTTTGTCTCGTCTTTCCCACTTTCTCCTCGGAAAGCCCAAAGCCCTTTTGCTCCTCGGAAAGCAAGAAGAATTACTGTAAGTGACTTTGTTTTTTTTAGCAAAAACAAATGAATTTGCATTAAGAAGCAAATTAGCACAACAGATTACAAAAGCGAGAGGATTAAAATATTAACAAACATAAAAAGATGAAACTGGAAATCATAAATAAATTAATAATAAATTAATAAAGACCCATTTCTCGCTTCTCTTTAAGTAAATACTTGATATTTTTTCAGTCTTGTTATTGTACTTCCCAATAATCGCCTGCTAATCAAACAGCTGTGACATCACTTCCTGTAAGTTTTACAATTTCCTCATTTGCACCTGCAAATCTGAACCTCATCACTTCCTGTTCACCAAAATAAAGCGTTATTAAAGGTAAAGAGTTTTCATGAAGTTGTTGCAGGATGAATCATTTCCTGTTCAATCCATCAAGCAAACATCAAGCGTCAACTTCTTTTTTTGAATTTTCCAAAATGACTCTTTTTCTATCTTCACACTGTAAAAATGAATAATTCACATAATCAGGAACACATCTGGCCGTAAAAAAGAACAAATAATGAGACAATAAATTCTCCCATCTGCTCTCTCTCTCTGCATGCATCCTCCTCTCTTTCTGTCTTTCTATCTCTCCTCCTCTCTTTCTCTCATCTCCAGACCGCCATCAATTCTCTCTTTCTCACTTTCATCACTCTGCTTCTGCCTCACTTCTCTCTCTCTCTCTCTCTCTCTCTCTCTCTCTCTCNCTCTCTCTCTCTCCATCACAGCAGTTGCCAAGGCGATGGTGTTTTGTGGAGGCAGCTGGTTAGGGCTCATTTGTCGAGCAGCTGACCTGACCTCCTCTCTCTCGCTCTCTCTCTCCTCTCTCGCTTTCTTTCTCTCTCTCATGTTGTGCAACTAAAACCAAGTGAAAATCAGAATTTTCCTTTATATTTTACATTATGGAGTCCTAAATGTGCCAGTTTTACTTGGTTGATTGCAACTATATTATGAAACTCTTAAATGTTAAAGGACCATACCGCCCTTTTTGCACGTTTGAGCCTAATACTGTATATTCAGTTTTCATACACATAACAATACTGACAATCATTTCCCAAAGCATACTACTGGAACGGTGAATTAAAAATATTTTTCCTACCTTCCAGACCTCCACTGGTTTCAGTTCATGCTGCTATTAAAATCAACTTGTTGATACTATAAACGTTCTTGGGATAGGTAATCCATCATCACCAACAAGACGTGTATTCAGGTGTTTTTAGAAGTTATGTAATTTTAGCGTTTAAGTTCAATAAAAAGCGTGGAGGAGTGAATGTATGCCTCCACCGGGGAATATAGTCCCAAAAGAAGACCTGTGTTTATGGAAAAATTTAAAGGACCGTGACTTCATAAGGCTGTGTAACTATTAGCAGGAGAAACATGGATTTTTAAGGTGGGTGTATCACTTGAATATTTGATGTTGAAAGATTAAGAGATTTTGCAAAATATCAGGAAAACTGAAATACGGTTTTATTTTTTGGGAAATGATTGTAACGTAACATGTATGAAAAATGAAAATATTAGGCTCAAACATGCAAAATGAGTGGTATGGTCCTTTAAACATAATTAATTATTTGAAATATTACAAGAACAAGTAATGAAGCAATTAACTTAATGTACATATTTCATGATTTATTTATGATTTCAAAATTCTTTTATTTTTTTAAATTAAATTTTTTCTCCTGCTTTAACATTTACAATATACATTTATGATCGCGTCTCTGATTAATTTTTTTTTAAAAATTGCCGCCAGTGTGGCCCAGAACACATGTAACGAGGTTTGAAAGATGAGCTCTGATTGGCTGGCCAATATGAGACAATGATGGCTGGCCAATCAGAGCTCCCGCTGCTGTGACATGGAACCTGGCAGGAAGACATAAGCATAGAATAAATAATTAGTACATTAGTATATAAAAAATAATGAGGAAAATTTTTTATAGCCTTTTAAAACTTTTGTTTTTTGGAGGTTAATTTACATTTTCTTTAATTTATTTTATTTTATGACGCTTAAAAGCATCACCAGCCAGTTTATTAGCTAATTATGTTTTATTCTGGCTTCTCTGCCGACGTCATGTGATAACAGAGAATTCTTGAAAAGTTTTTTTTTTGAGAATCTCAAACATGGCGTCAGGCTGACGAGATGAAAGGTGACGCGAAAAAAAAAAAAGGGCGACGTGCAGCGATCACAGGAAGAGAAGTCAGTGAGCCTCCATACCTCCTCTCATCCCTCACTTCCTCTCATCCTTCACTTTTCATTACCTATTTAACATTTTGGTCAGTTTTTCAAACATAAAAGTACAATCTGTGATCCAAATGGAAAATAAATAAATAAAAATAAATAAATAATAATTCTTCTTCTTCTTCTTATTATTATTAATGAGTATTAAAATTATAGATGATTAATTTTATCTGAGTTGATGATTTGAATAATCAAGTGTTTTTAACTGTAACACACACAAACACAAACACACACGCACACACACACTGCCCTATGAGGTGTGAAGTTTTTCTTCTCATGTTACAGAATACATGGTAATAACACCTCTCTTGGCAGGAGACTGTCACACCTGTTACTGTGTGTGTGTGTGTGTGTGTGTGTGTGTGTGTGATCATATTCGTTGAGCATAAATGTTTGTGGAAGAAAAAGTTCACAAGCAGAGATTATTTTACAGTTTACAGCTCTATTTTCCAGCACCACAAATGCAACATACACACACACACACACACACACACACACACACACGCACACACACTTTTACTCATGTCCATTTCAGCAACAACAAAATGATTCTCCCACAACACTTGTTATCTTCTTCTGCTAATTAATTCAGTTCTTATTCTAATGAACCTGCCAGAAGTGTGTGTGTGTGTGTGTGTGTATAGATGTGACCTACAAACCTCATCAAGCCTCATTACCATCTAACATCTCCTTCATAAATGTGTGTAAATGAGTATTTGAGTGTATCTCTGTGTGTGTGTTTCCGTGTAATGCATGTTTGGCTGTGTTACAGGTTGCCATGGTTACTGATGGCTTGACTGGCTGGTTGATAAGCTGATGAGTTGCCTGTTTAACCAACTGGCTGCTTTTCTTTCTGACTCAGGCTGGAAACAAACGACATCAAGTAAAAATCTGATCACATCGACAATTCACAACCACAGATTTTATTTCCTTTTCAAATTTTATTTTTATGTTTGTCAAACTCAACAGAGACAACCTCGGTTTTGAATTTTGAGTTGAAACCCCGCAAAACAAAATGTCATTGTCACAGAGTCGAAATCCAAATCACTTCCTGTCTGCACGGCGGCGTTTTAACCGACACGCACGGAGAAATATATCAATGTATGAACATCACAGTTTCACCTCCAAGACCTGCAGCTTCTACGAAAACCCCAAAAGGCCGCCTGAGCTGATTATTGGAGTGTGAAGTCCCAGTCTGCTACATGTGTGTGTGTGTGTATTTTTGTGTATTAGTGTGTATATTTGTGTGCATGAACTCATACTCTCTGTTTCCTCTACTCATTTGACCTCAGTTATTCTGCCTGTGTCGTTGGGGGGGGGGGGNGGGGGGGGGGGGTTGCCCCGGAAACAATGCTTCATTGACAACTAATGTACCATATAATGTGAGCTTTGTGCCCACCAACATGACAATGAACACACTCCACCTGACTTTTTTTTTCTTTTTTTTGGCCTAAAAATACAGTTTGAGTGGAAAGATTTGAACTATTTTCCTGCTGAAAATGGTCTGATAATTCCCATCAGGACCCATAATAATAAAAATAGAGTCTCTTAGTGAGCTGAAGGTGCTCCGGATTCATCAAGCGCAGGTGTAATGATGTTAATTTGAAGCATCAGATACTGTAATAGCAGCCAGCGGTAGAACAAGTACTCGAATACTTTAAGTAAGAGTATTGCTGCCACAATGAAAAGGTTAACATCCTGCATAAATCGCGGAATTAATTTAGAGTCAAATTTGAAATTTTAGAGACGAGTTAAAAATGTTTTGAAAATAGGTGAATATGCACTCTCTAATTTCAGACTTATTAGGCCATACCTTACATTTAATGCTGATAAATTATATATGCATTCTATGATTTTTGCACATATTAGCTATTGTTTTACGAGTTGGTCTCAAACAAGAGTTTCCATCTTAAAACTTATTGAATCACTTCATAAAACATTAAGGTTATACGGGTGTAAATTAGCTGTTTAGCTAACCCCGGCACATTTACACTGGCAATATTTTATTGCAATGTTGATTAATGTGTATGTCCCATAAATAAATGAACAAACAAATAAATAAAATAAAAGTAAATGGGTATCAGGAGCAAAATTTACTCAAATGCACAGAATGAAAATGCAACATCAGATAACCTTGTATCTCCAATTTTGTGAATTTTGGAATGAATTATGAAAATTTGGAATGAAATAATAACAATCCTGAAAATAGGCTGTCAGGCAGAGAGAAGAAAAAAAAAAGACTAAATTCCAACAAGAAATTAAACAAGTCCCCAACTTTTCTTTCTCTTCATCACCTCCATTCATTATCTTTATCCTTCCTCCTCTTCTTCCTCCCTCTTCATCTCACATTTTCAGAGAAATCAGGGTAGAGTGAGCCTGAAGGCAATCCTATTTAGTTCATCTATTTTGTAATTCCTTTTTTTCCCACAGCAAAAATATCCTCAGCTTTTCCCTGCAGGCAGACGCTTGGAGCCCTGGTGGCTCTTTTTTGGCATATATATGTATTTCAATGAGCATTTAACTTTCTCTGTCCCATGGTGAAGATGCTTAGGAATGCTTTTGGATGATAAATTGATGGAATAAATCAGGAAGTTGGTGAACTGTGACCTTAACAACCCAGTGAGGTCTATGCCACACATTTATAAATACATTTACAAAGTTGTAAAAATTGTTCAGGATAAACTTCTTAAAAACAGGTAAACTGCTCATTGTGCATCATAAAGCAGTTGTCGGTGCTTTCAGGGACCGTCGGATATTATACCTGGTTTTCAGACTCCAAAATAACAAAGTTTTCGATGCAAGAAGCAACCAAATTCACCATTGACTTATGTTTGTCTTCTGGGGTTGAATTTTGCAGGTGGGAAATTAATTAGATAACCTAGTAATAAAAACAGGCCTTTACGTAAAAGATGCACAGTTTTTAGTTAAACGGCTCATTTAGTTAAAAGACCATTTTTACGGTTCAAAATGCAGCCACAGGAAGTAGCTTTCCTTTTAAAGCGCGAAGGATTATACACACATTTTCGTCAAAGTGAGCATTTAAGGATTCCATAGCTCAAGGGCACGAGAATCAGACCTGTTCTCTCTCTCTCTCTCTCTCTCTCTCTCTCTCTCTCTCTCTCTCTCTCNTCTCTCCCCCCACACAATTAGATCGACCTATGATATAATGATTTTCACTGCAGCGAATAACAGTCCACTGTCATGCTGCTCAACCTCTGAGATGAACTAAGCTTGTCCCTGAGAAACACACACACACACTCACACACTCCCTCTCTTTACCACGACAGCCGGAAGAACAGTCCATCATTTGATTTGGACAGAGTGTGATTAAAACCCACTTAGGCCTGGCTGTGAGAGCTGTAAGCTATGGAAACTATGCTGCAGGCCGAAAAAGTCCGGCCTGCTGACATCTGCTTCAAATCTGACCAAAAACAGGAGAGAGAGAGAGAGAGAGAGAGAGAGAGAGAGAGAGAGAGAGTTTTAGACTACTGTTAAGACAGCATCTCTCTCCCGTTCACCCGTCACGACCGAACACTCCGTGTCATGTCACTGTAACCCTCCTTCCAGCGACGCACAAACTATCGGATCATTTTTAACAACCACTGTAAGCAAATCTTTTGGTTTCCAAGACAAACTGCTGCAACTAACAACTGAAGCCTGCCAGCTGAAGCAGACAAAGTCTGAATGTCAAGGACCATACTGGCGATTTTGCCTGTTTAAGTCCAATAAAAACTACCCGCATACACGGTATGTTACTGACAAACAATTTCTTCTTTCTTCTTTTCCTTTCGGCTTTTCCCTTCAGGGGTCACCACAGTGAATCATCTGCTTCCATCTAACCCTATCCTCTGCCTCCTCTTCTCTCACACCAACTAACTTCATGT
>VXCM01007334.1:0-22219 GCA_014773175.1 Lucifuga dentata
CTAATATACAAAACAGAAAAAAAAAAAATAATAATATGATAGTGTAGCATTATAGTAAAGTATATAACAGTTTTCTTGAAAATCTTTGGCTTCTTGTCTGGTTTCAGCACACTAAGTTACTCCTTTGTGTGCTGAAATGTTCAACACATTCAGAAGAGATAGTATTGCTTTACTATTCTGTGCTCATTTCAAAGTGCTAAAGAAATGCTTTTTAAAGAAATACTCTAAACATCTAATTACCTCTCACTTCTCTAACTGAACTCCAGAGTAGATCACACACCAAAAATGTCATTCTTACCTACACATACACAACCACTCAAAAGTTTAGAATCACTCATCATTTAAGTAGTTCTTGCTATTTTATTCAATAATAGTGTTTTAAATAATATGAAACAAAACACCAAAGTGTATTTTAAGATGTTTCATTTAGTATTTCAAAGTTTTGAAATGATAAATAACACTATTTTAGTGATTTCTCATCAAAGTACCATGAGATTTAATCTCTGCTTTGTAAATATGAGGCATCAGTTTGTAGAGCATCAGGGAATAATCTAGAATTTCCTAATAATCACATACAGCTTCTCTACATGAATTTAAATCATCTACAACTACTCATGTCAGGATTCTGGACAATTTGTAAAATGTCTTAATTTTTTACAGCTTCTTGCAAATGATTTTAAACCTGTAGGAGCAAAATATTAACAGACATATAGAATCATTTTATACATGTGAAGCTAAACTAGTTTTACATGACTGGAAACATTAATTCTATGTGAAAATCACTAGTGATTCCAAACTTTTGAGTGATTGTGTATGTGTATTTATGGAATAATAACACAGATAGACCAACTCACCAGCCAGCAGCAGAAGTGGCAGTAATAAGTTATAGATCATCCCCACCACGATTTCCCCGGCCATGTCTTCCTTCTCTGTGTCAGAGACGCTCACACAGCTCCTCCCGACCCAAACTCTCAGCCTCCACACTTCTGTACGAACACGTAAACGTTGCAGCTCTGAGGGGAACTTCAACCCGCTCGCACATTTCTCAGCAGCCTCAGTCAGAGCATCCTTCAACACGTAGAGAGAAAAGAGAAAACGCACCAGAGGAGCCCAGCATTCTCAGAACAAATGATGTCAATCCAATGATGAGTGGGACAGTGAGGAAAATCAGAGAGCAGAGAATCTTAGTTAAAACTGTGTGATGATGGTAATGCCCTCTTCTGTTTTCCTGCGTCTCTCTCACGCCCTCCTTTCACTCTCTCTCTCTCTCTCTCTCTCTCAGCCATAATGGGTTGTAACCCAGCATGTCTGNCTCCTTTCACTCTCTCTCTCTCTCTCTCTCTCTCAGCCATAATGGGTTGTAACCCAGCATGTCTGTTACTATGCTGACATCAAGGATAATCTTACTCTGGAGAATAGTCGCCATCAATACGTGACTGAAAAACATGCTAATAAATATAAGGAGACACAAAAATGACAACATCAAAGGACAACGCTGACTTTTTATTTAAAGTGTTCATCCAAATAAAATACAGCATGATATAGCAACTTGGACTTAATATTATATTTTTTCAGTGTTTGTTTCTGTATGTGCACATACATGAAATTTTGAAACCTGTATCTGATCTCTTCATGTCTCATATCCACTGTGACTGATAAACACATGGTGTTTGTTTCCTTGCAGCCTCGCTGGCTCATCATATTTGCACTG
Source organism: Lucifuga dentata (assembly GCA_014773175.1). Taxonomy (NCBI): domain Eukaryota; kingdom Metazoa; phylum Chordata; class Actinopteri; order Ophidiiformes; family Bythitidae; genus Lucifuga; species Lucifuga dentata. The sequence goes on from VXCM01007334.1 coordinate 1,712, forward strand.
TGAGGCGATGGGAAGTGTATCTAATATTCATGGCTGTGAGGCCATTAAGAGCCGGTGTGACTTCAGAGGAATGATCAATGAACAGACTGAGGCATGCAAGGGGAAAAAAAGGATAACTTTCATCCAAAAAATAACAACACATTGCAAAGGCCTTATAGGAAAAGTCATTATGGTGGGTTTTGTGTGGAAAATGATACCTTGTCTTAAAAAACAAATAGCTTAAGTAGCCAGTGTGGCATTTTCCTGCATGATATCAGTGTGTCATATAGCAGGCAGGAGTGTTAGGAGGGAGTTTCATAAATAAGAGACATTTAAACAAATGTCTGTGACTTGAATTAATAGGCATTTCAAGTAGTTGATTAAAGGACCATACTACCCATTTTGCATGTTTGAGCCTAATATATTCAATTTTTATACACGTAACGTTACTGACGATCATTTCCCAAAGCATACTAGTGGTAGAGTGAGTTAAATACAGAATTAAATGCTACCTTCCAGAACGCCATTGGTTTCAGTTCATTCTGGTACGCTATTAAAATCAACTTGTTGATACTTGAAACATTCTTGGGATAGGTAATCCATCATCACCAACAAGACGTGTATTCAGGTTTTTGTTTAGAAGTTATGTAATTTTAGCGTTTAAGATCAATAAAAAGCGTGGAGTGGATGTATGTCTCCACCGGGGAATATAGTCCCAAAAGAAGACCTGTGTTTATGAAAAAATTTAAACAACCGTGACTTCATAAGGCTGCATAACTATTAGCAGGAGAAACATCAGTTTTTAAGGTGGGTGTATCACTTGNTGACTTCATAAGGCTGCATAACTATTAGCAGGAGAAACATCAGTTTTTAAGGTGGGTGTATCACTTGAATACACCCACCTTAAATTGAATTGAAAGTTTGATTTTGAAAGATTAAGAGATTTTGCAAAATATCAGGAAAGCTGAAATATGGTTTTATCCTTTGGGAAATGATTGTCAGTAACGTAACATGTAGGAAAATTGAATATATTAGGCTCAAACATGCAAAATGGGGGGTATGGTCCTTTGAATCCTGGACACTTTTTCAGGTTAATGAGCACACAGGCAGGCTGCTGGTCCTTGCTTCTTATTGCTTATAGTCCATCCATCCATGCATTTTCTAAACCCGTTTGTCCTGTTGAGGGTCACGGGGGGGGNGGGGGGGCTGGAGCCTATCCCAGCGGTCATAGGGTACACCCTGGACAGATCGACAGTCCATCGCAGGGCTGACACATAGGGACAGACAAACTCGTTCACACCGGGCAGTTTAGAGCTCCCAATTCACCTGACATGCATGTCTTTGAAGGTGGGAGGAAGCGGGAGCACCTGGAGGGAACCCACGCAGACAACATGCAAACTCCACACAGAAAGAAGCAGGGCCGGGAATTGAACCCAGGACCTTCTTACTGTGAGACAACAGCGCTAACCACTGCACCACCGTGCTGCCCATTGCTTATAGTTCCAACACAAATAATGAAATGATGCAACACAATGTAGGCACCAACAAATTGCACAAAAGGTGGATACAGCAACACAAATATCAAATACAGTACAGAACATCACGCTCACATGACATGTACCAGAAAACATTACAGACAGGCATTTGGATGGGGATACTGATGGGGGTTGGCGGGTGTAGTTCAGAGTCTGTATTGCTTTTAAGACAAGGTGACAGATTAACCGGTTCAACTATACCAGTGATTTTGCAAGTTTAAGCCCAATAAATACTACCTGCATACACATTACATTACTGACAACCATTTTTGTAAAGATAAAACCATATTTATTTCTCCCATTATTTTGCCAAATTCTAATCTTTCAAAATCAAGTGGTCAGCTGTTGCGCCCACCTTAAAATTCAATGTTTCATCTGCTAACGTATGTCCAAAAGTAGGCATGGTTGTTTTTAATTTCTCAGTAAAAGCTGTCTTCTCCCGGGACTATATTCCCTGGCGGAGACATACGTTTTCTTCCATGCAGCTCTTATGTTGGACCTGATAAATTAAATAATTTTGATAAAAAATAAGAATGGCATATAGTTTGTTGTGATGGATTTCCTGTCTCAAGCATATTCAAGTTTCAAGATTTTAATAGTGGACTGGAAGGAACTGGATCCAATTGCAGTCTGGAAGGTAGGAAAAACAAATCTAATATACGGCAGGTTGGTTGGCAGTAATGTTGGCATGCGGATTGCATTTATTGGCCCAAAACATTCAAAATCACTGATATGTTCCTTTAATATAAGTTTAGATGTCATTGGAACAGTTTGGTCTTCACACATGTGGATGGTCAATATGGAACAACAAGAAACGACAAGCATTGTCAAAATTAAATATAATTAAATGTTTCATATCTAAAATCTCCTGAATTTATTCTGGTTGCATCCACATAAACTTCCTCCCAGAAGAATTGAAGAATTATTGTGATTTTTTTAAAGTTTCTACATATAACACAATGATAATTCTAAGCAAAAATAAAAGTTGGAGTAATTTTATTTCAACATAAATGATTTTGTAAACCCTGTCATGTTGTAAAGAGTTCATGCAATTCATAATAACAAGGAAACAGTGGAAAGGAGAAAGAAAACGAAAAGTACCAGTTGATCGTGACTTCATAAGGCTGTGTAACTATTAGCAGGAGAAACATTGATTTTTAAGGTGGGTGTATCACTTGAATATTTGATTTTTAAAGATTAAAAGATTTTGCAAAATATTAGGAAAGCTGAAATACAGTTTTATCCTTGGGAAGTGGTTGTCAGCTCATGTGTATGAAAATTTAAAATATTAAGCTCAAACATGCAAAATGAGTGATATGGTCCTTTAATGAATGACAACTAACCAATACACAACTAAAGCCATTCCTAATCTTGTTAACAAACTAAAGTAATAAATTCCCTGAGAGTGTTTGTCTGTAAATTATCACGGAGAAGCTCCTCTGCGGGCAGATAAACCCTCTAACTCAAAGAGAGGCAGAAAACACACACTCTCACACACACTCAATTACTCCTCAGCAGCAGATCTAAATTGATTCTGATGAGAATGAGTGCTGAGCCGGCAGCAGCTTTTCATTGATGGTGCAGGAAGAGCTGTCAGAGTTTGTGCTGTAAAAAGGCTTCATGTGTCGATGCACACAGGGAAAAGCATGTGTGCATGTATGTGTGAGTGTGTGTGTTTCAACATTTATGAGGTCTAAATGTCCCCACGAGGATAGAAGGATGAAGAACATTGACACAAGTGAAAACATTTTGACATTTCCTCACTTCTCTAAGAGACTATTGTTGGATTTAATGTTACTCTTAGATTAAAATTAGTTTTATTTGAAGGTTTGGGTGAGAGTTAAAGCAGAAATCCTGAATTTGTGTTTGATTTGTGCTTGTTTGAGTTGTGCTTTTGTTATATTTTATTATATATTGTTTGAGTTGCTTGTGACTCAACTAAAATACGGTTTTATATTTTGGAAAGAGAATGCCATTAAAAAGATAGATAAATACTAAGTACAAAAATAAGCAGTCAAAGGAAAGACATATAACACCATAATAATGTCATAAGATACACTTATTTAATAACAAATGCAAAGAATCCACCCTTTTCTTGTGTTTTATGTCAAACATTGTTACTCTTACCATCTGGGAAAATAATGTACCTTTTGTGATTAAAGAACCACACCACCCATTTTGCATGTTTGAGCCTAATATATTCAATTTTCTTACATGTTACGTTACTGACAATCATTTCCCAAAGGATAAAACTGTATCTTATCTTTCCTGATATTTTGCAAAATCTCTTAATCTTTCAAAATCAAATATTCAGAGATACACCCACCTTAAAAAAATCGATGTTTCGCCTGCTAATAGATAAGCAAAATTATGAAGTCACAGTCGTTTAAATTTTTTGATAAATGCAGGTCTTCTTTTGGGACTATATTCCCCAGTGGAGACATGCATTCACTCCACACTTTTTATTGCACTTAAACACTAAAACTACAAAACTTCGAAAAAACCTGAATACACGTCTTGTTGGTGATGATGGATTACCTATCCCAAGAACATTTCAAGTATCATCAAGTTGATTTTAATAGCGTACCAGAATGAACTGAAACCAATGGAGGTCTGGAAGGTAGGAAAAACATTTTTAATTCACCATTCCAGTAGCATGCTTTGGGAAATGATTGTCAGTAACATAACATGCATGAAAATTGAATATATTAGGCTCAAACAAGCAAAATGGTGGTATGATCCTTTAATTCATCATTCAAAGGCTAAGATCAACTCATCAGCTCTTTGCATTCAGAGCATTTAATTAAAATATTTCACTTTTAACATTTGTACCAAGAGTGAATACACCAATTTCCATAATAAAATAAAATAAAAAATTCCCCCTTTTCATGTCCAAACACATTGACCCCAAGCCTGCTAGAAGCTAGAAGAGTGCTGCCATCTAGTGTTTAATATATAACAATGGCGCCAATGGCCTGTTTCTTTAACTTTATAAAGAATCTTATAAATTATTTAAGTGTCCATTGTTACAAAAATTCCTATTTTTTATCTTCATTCAATTCTCATTAATTGTTTTTACATGAAGTTCATTGTTTGCTGAAGACTGTGACTTTTAATATTTTAATATATTTATTTTAGTGTTATGTTTCATCAACTTTTTCACTATTTTTTTTCCAATAGTAATGATGCTGTAATGATCTTTGCCTCAAATATTAAACATTAAACAGGTGAATTAACCACTTCTTGGTGTTTTATGGTATTTCTGAGTAATACAGTATGCCAATGTGGACAGAAAATTTGATTCAGTATTAACTCTGACTTCATAAAAAAGGGGTAAACTAATGCTACCACTAGTAGTAGTAGTAGTAGTAGTAGCAGTAATAGTAGTAGTGGTAGTCAGAAGATGAAGAGGATGATGAATATACAAATTCAAGCAAACTTGATACTTCCTGATGATTTTTCACAATAAAGGCCTCACAATTTAAAGGAGCACACCAGTGATTTTGCATGATTAAGCCCAATAAATATAACCTGCATTCATGCTACCTTAATGCTAAAAATTTCCCAAAACATACTGCTGGAGTGGTACATTTTGAAATTATTTTGGTTTCAGTTCATTCCAGTATTCAGTGGGCTATTAAAATGAACTTGTAAAGACTTGAAACATGCTTGAGATTGGGAATCCGTCACAGTGAACCAAACTTAGTAAACGTTGTTCTTATTTTTTTTTTCTAAGTCATTTAATGTAAGGGTTCAACATAGAGCTAAACAAATGAAATTCATATCATTCATTTTCAGATAGAGCACCACCGCCCCCAGACCATGCCCCCATTCCCCAATACCTGCTCTGCCCCTAGCCAGCTGGCCCCAGAACACACCCGAGACTGGCACTCACCAACCACCACTCACAATACCCACCCTCAAACTGCAGGCCACCACTCCTGGTGCCCCCCCCCGAAGGCCCAATGAGCCACTTCACAGCTCCTGAAGGCCACAGCATGTCAGGTCCCACCATAAGCAGGCCACAGGAAAATGGGAGGCATAAATGCAAGGGGCCCTCAGGCCACAATCCCTCCCCTCCACCCCAGGCAGAACCCGCCTCACACATCTCGCAAGCCCTAGTCTTGTGACTCCCCCCCACCTCCCCTTTTATAGTTAAAAAATTAAAAAAATTACCTATACACAAATATACATACGTATACAAACATACTCCATTCAATTCTATTACATCAGCTTCAGCGATTCGACATATCAGCAGGAAGTGCTGGTATAATTAAAAAAAAAAAAACCTTAATATTAATTGCAAACAGGAAGTAAAATCATCCATCCATCCATCCACTTTCTTTACCCATTTGTCCTAGATGAATGAATTAGTCAGTGCTTGAAAACATTTTGTATTAAAAAGAGAAACTGGGAGTAGTAGAGAGGTAAATATGTTGTGACTATAGTTGTATTGGTGTAATTAAGCTGTACGATATGAAAAACGTTACATTACAGTGCATACAGTGTGTGTTGCTTTGCATTGACAGCAGCAGCAATAACAGCAAATTAATATGATTGGAAAACAATTAATATATTAAATATAAAACAGTGTCAATTAGAAGCAAAAGCCTCTCACACGTTCAAACGATAGACAGTAATGTCTCGGACAGTATTTGACAATTTTCATTATTGACACGATGCCGTTCATGCCACGGATCGTTTTCTTTGAAGAGGGCGCCGTTTTCTCCGCAGTACCGCGCCGCTGCCGCCGCGTCGCCTCGCGCCGCTGACGCCACCTCGCCTCGCGCCGCTGACGCCACCTCGCCTCGCGCCGCTTCTCCTCACGCAGCTGACGCCGCCTCCCCTCGCGCCACTGACGCCTCCTCGCGCCCGGTCATGTGACGAGGCGAAGCGGCCTCTCCTCTCCTCCTCTCTCGGTCCTTCCTTCCCAGGGTTCAATGAGCGCCGTGTGGCCCCACCCCGTCTCTTCAGCGCTGTCTATCTCTTCAATGTAGGCTACTATTCCCGGAGAGAGAGAAAGAGGGGAAGAGAGAGGAAATAATAACCTCCAAGAATTGGTTATTCCTGTCTTTCACCTTCCACGACCAGCGGCCAGGAGGGGAGCGGCCATCACGGTGGGAATGTGCTGCTACAACAACCCCGTGTCCCATTTTTTCTGAATGTAAATGCACATGTAGATTCGAGCCTGTAGCCTGATTACTCATCTTGGATTCAACAGGAATATGTATATCTGTATATATTCAGGCCTTATGTAGGCTATAAAAACTAAGACTGACAGCCGGGGCTGCTTTTTTCACCTGCAAGAAACGTGAATACATTTCGAGGGATCCTCACATCTTGGTCACGTTTTCTTTTCCTTTTCTTTTTTCCCTTTTTTGTTCTTTTCTTTTTTTGAAGGAATCCATCGGAGACGAGCTGGGAATAAAAAGTGTCGGTGCGCAGTTTTGGAGGCTTGTTGGTGATGTGAGCTGCTGATACACATTTCAGCAACAAAAGCGAGAGAGAGAGAGAGGCCCTTTGGAGGAGAAAACACAGCAAGGAACAGCCATCACAAATAAGGAGGAAAAAATCCGGGGATATTGAAGCATTTCGGCATTGGAGACTGTGGGAGATCCAACCGAAAAATCAACAACACCCGCAGTCATTTTGGAGCTATTTTGGGTTGATTTGATGCAGAGAATGAAAAGGAGCCGGATGACGACGGAAGCAACCAGAATATCACACATGTAGCTCGTTTGGGTGTAAATATTTATTTTCCTTCCTCTTGTCTTGCTGGGCCCCGGCAAAAGCAGCCGTCGGAGAAACAGATAAATAGATAGAGAGTAGAAGTATACACCTATGGAGATGTTTCTTATGAAGGAAGCCGTGGAAATGAGCCGTGCCACCGTACGGGCGAGTTTTTCTGACACGCCGAGTTCGGCTCCCTGTCACGGGCAGCAGTGAGACGCGAGACCCGGGCTTTTTTGGAGATGCAAATTAGGCTAGTTATCCTGCCTCCGTTTGAGGTGAAACCTCGCTTTTTGGCGTCTTAAGAGACATTGTGGATTACGCGTGTTATTGGTAACGTTCCACGACGTTCGGGGGGAGAAAGTGGGGGAAGAAAACCCAAACTAACTGCATGTGAAGGAGGAAAAAGCCCGAGCAGGATTCAGCAAAGTGAAGGCGGCCTCGGTGTCGTCAGCAGCGGCATCCTGCCCTTTTCTGACGGCAAAATACGCCTTATGGACACTTAATTTCTACCGGAGAGTGGTTGGAGACACCAGAACCGGTCCACGGTGTACATGTTGGTGACATTACTGCCAAATCCACGGGTCAAACGAGGGATCTAGACTAGTTTATTTATTTTTCTCTCTACATACCCCCCCCTCCACTTCTTCCTCCTCCTCCTGCTCCTACCCTGGACCCCCTTTTTCTTTTTTCCTGCGGGAAGATGGGTTGTTTGGGCAACAGTAAGACCGAAGACCAGAGAAATGAGGAGAAGGCACAAAGAGAAGCAAACAAGAAGATTGAGAAGCAGCTCCAGAAAGACAAGCAGATATACAGAGCCACACACAGACTACTACTTTTAGGTGAGTTTCGTTTGAATTCAGTTCTTTCTCGGCTTGCTTTCTTGCAGGAAAGGCCTCGGTCTGCACGGTTTGGGCTCTTGCTTCCTCCCTGCATAACCTTCTGGGATATTGTTTTGGGAAATATTGTCAACAGTGTGACTTTGCTATTGCATAAGGCTAAAATTGCAGCACTGTCCCAGGGTTTCAGCATGTTGCTGTCAAGTCCAATACTAACACCAAAACATGTTGGAAGTTGGGCTTAGGTAACTCCCTCCCACCTGAAATTAGTACATGGATTGGTTTGTGAGTATTCCTCTACCACTGACATAAACAAAAACAGGTTTTACTGGCATAAGAGGGCTGATTTAAATGTATTTTCATTAGGAGAACATCTTCTTTTAAATGTTTGGGACTGCTTAGCATGTGAATATAGTCCTGAAGAACTAAGCTAACTTCATTCTGAATGGAATGGAAATGAATACTCCCAAACTCTTTTTATTTTGAGAAAAAAAAAAAACATTCAAGCCCACTTGTTGAAAAGTGGAGATGTGTAAGACTCAACATGTGGATGTGTGTGTGAACTAGAGGTGGGCTGCGTCTCTGTATTACATAAGAGACAAATCTGAGTGTCTAACTTTGCTGCCTTCCTCCCTGCTGAACGTGTCCTCCTCTTATGGCTCACCTCTGGGTTATCATGCCAAAGAAGTCGTGGTGTACTTTGTATAAATCACAATATTTGATTAAAGAAATGCCAGCGAATGCAGCGAATGACACACCAGTACCGGTATTTATGTTGGGCAGGAAGTTGTGGTGACTTTAGGAAAGCAGGAGGACAGGACCCATATGAAAACCAAAACAAAGATGTCTGCCACAAAGTTAGCTGCTTTTACATTATATAATCTGCCGGTTAGCCTTTATCATAAAACCTCTAGCCCTGATCGGCTGTTATTTTGGATTGGGCATATTTTGGGAGAAAGGCCAAATGAAGCACAGAAGAGTCACTTTCACTTCAAGCCTAGTGAAGTCCAAAAATGTGTACTAGGCCTACAAAAAACACCAACTACTATCTGAAATAACTATTTCATTATTTCAATCTATAACAGTCAAAGTAGCAACAGGGATCTCGGTTTGAATGCTGGTCATCTTTTTTGCAAACTTTCATAACACCTGCACTGGTTTTGCTGCATTTTTAAAATGATTTTGATGGTAATGACATTTTTTTACAGGCATAGTTTGAAGTTATTAATAATCTGTAGTTTTCTTCCCAAAGTGTCCCACTGATTCATGGTATGAACAATGTTAAGTCTGAATTTGTTGCTCTTTTTGAAACTTAAAGGACCATACTGGCGATGGTGCATGTTTGAGTCAAATATATTCAGTTTTCATACAAGTTATGTTACTGACAATCATTTCCCAAAGGATAAAACTGTATTTCAGCTTTTCTGATATTTTACAAAATCTCTTAATCTTTCAAAACCAAATATTCAAGTGATACATCCATCTTAAAAATCGATGTTTCACCTGCTAATAGTTACGCAGCCTTATGAAGTCATGGTTGTTTTAATTTTGCCATAAATGCAGGTCTTCTTTTGGGACTATATTCCCCGGTGGAGACATACATTCAATCTGCGCTTTTTATTGAGCTTAAATGCTAAAATTACCTTTGAAAAAAAAACCTGAATATACGTCTTGTTGGTGATGATGGATTATCTATCCCAAGAACATTTCAAGTATCAACAAGTTGATTTTAATAGCGTACCAGAATGAACTGAAACCAATGGAGGTCTGGAAGGTAGGAAAAACATTTTTAATTCACCGTTCCAGTAGTATGCTTTGGGAAATGATTGTCAGTAACATAACATGTATGAAAATTGAATATATTAGGCTCAAACATGCATGATCACCTGTATGGTCCTTTAATTAATCAAATCCATTTTTGATCAAATCAAGGAGCTAATGCGTTTCTTAACTAATTTAGGTTTATATACTAGCAAACTTTATTTCAGTCCTTAAAGGATCATACAAGTGATTTTGCATGTCCAATATATACAGCCATGTGCACGTTTCTTTACTGACAACCATTTCTCAAAACGTATTTGTGAAGCAGTAAATTTAAGAATCTTTTTTTTTTTCTGACCTTCCATTGGTTTCAGTTCATTCCAGCAAGCTACTAAAATCAACTTGTAGAGACTTGAAATGTGCTCAAGATAAATACTCCATCACAGCAAATACAATGTCTATAACAAAAAACAAACTGTAGTAACTATATTTAACTTTTCAACTCGGAGCTGCACGGAAGACAGCGTATGTCTCCACCAAGGAGTATAGTCCCAGGAGAAGACGGCTTTTACAGAGAAATTAAAAATGATCTTCCCTTCTACATTTGCACATGTTAGCAGGCAGAACATTGCATTTTAAGGTGGATGTATCACCTGAATATTTGATTTTGAAAGATTAGGGGATTTGGCAAAATAAAGTGAAAACTAAAATACAGTTTTAACATACAAACATGCAAAATCACCAGTATGGTCTTTTAAAACAGTGACACCTACAAAAAGATTGATGACACAAAATGTTTGGTGTTTTTTTTGTTCAAAATGAAACACAGAAGAGATCTTTAACATTGAAGATGTGATGACCTTCAGTGAAATGCTCAGCCAAAATTGGAAATGTATATTGCCAACTCGTACTGTATATAAATAAACAGTTGAAGTAAACTTGAAATAATAAGCTGGTGGCCGGCTGCCATGGATGAGAAAGTTGTGGATCACCAGGATTCCCATAAAGTTTCCAGACTTCCCATTGCTTTAATCCCTAATCAGCGATAGTAGTTTTTGCCTTGTTTCTAATTTTTTGTCTTTATGGTGGATTCCTGATCAATCGAATCAGATCTGGTTAAAATCTTAATCAAGTGTCATCTAACAAATGATGTCTTCACTTATGAGTCTGTTTGTGTTGAGTATAATAATCAAATAATAACAATCAAATACAATAGGGATGGCCATTTCCAATCTTCAAAACATTTTCGATACATTTGAAACATAAAACATTTCAAAACATTGGTTGTGTGCAGCCTGCTGGCAGAAACCTTAAAGAAACCTTAAACATGCAGGTCATTTTCATGTTCGAGCCCAGTACATTCAATTTTCATACACGTAATATTACTGACAATCATTTCCCAAAGCATACTACTGGAACGGTGAATTAAAGATGTTTTTCCTACATTCCAGACCTCCATTGGTTTCAGTTCATTCTGGTACGCTATTAAAATCAGTTTGTTGATACTTGAAACGTTCTTGGNCCATTGGTTTCAGTTCATTCTGGTACGCTATTAAAATCAGTTTGTTGATACTTGAAACGTTCTTGGGATAGTAATTCATCATTGCCAACAAGACATACTGTATATTCAGGTTTTTCTTAGAAGGTACATAATTTTAGCATTTAAGAGCAATAAAAAACGCAGAGTGAATGTATGTCTCCACCGGGGAATATAGTCCCAAAAGAAGACCTGCGTNAATAAAAAACGCAGAGTGAATGTATGTCTCCACCGGGGAATATAGTCCCAAAAGAAGACCTGCGTTTCATAAGGCTGCGTAACTATTAGCAGGAGAAACATGGATTTTTAAGGTGGGTGTATCGTTTAAATATTTGATTTTGAAAGATTAAGAGGTTAAGCTGAAATACGGTGTTATCCTTTGGGAGATGATTGTCAATAACCTTACATGTATGAAAATTGAATATATTAGGCTTAAACATACAAAATTGGTGGTATGGTCCTTTAGCTCATTAGATGGCTGTTATTTACAAATCCATCAAATCCATTTTATCCTTTAGGAACATTAACACCCCAACAAGAGTACTCATCTTTTGTTAAAGGCCCATATCGGTGGTTTGCATGTTTAAGTCCAGTCCAACATAAAGCTGCATGGAAGACAATGTATGTCTCTGCCAGGCAATATACTCCCAAGAGAAGATGGCTTTTACTGAGAAATTAAAAATGACTATCCCTTCTACGTTTGAACTATGCTTGTTAGCAGGTGAAACATTACATTTTTAAGGTGGTTGAACATTTTATTTTAAAAGATATGGGGATTTGGAGAAATAACAGGAAAACTAAAATACAAGTTTATGTTTTGGCAATTGTTTGACATAACATGTATGCAAGTAGTATTTATTGGGCTTAAACTGCATAATCGCCAGTATGGTCCTTTAAGGAATAATAGATTAATTAATAGAAACAAACCCTACCTGACAGGATTAAAGCTTCTAAATAACATAAATGTTATGTTCTATTTTTTAAGCCAACTTAGAGTCTGTGACATAATTAGTTTAATGCTACAAGTGAGGAATCCATGAACACATTTGTTAGATTATCTGTTGTTGCTCACATGACTGCCTCCACACCAATATTTAAAGGACTATACCATTGATCGTGAATGTTTGAGTGTAGTTTATACAACCCGCACACATGGTTTGTTATTGACAACCAGTTTCCAAAACATAAACCATATGTTAGTATTCCATTTATTTTTTCAAATCACCTAATCTTGCATAATAAAATGTTCAGCAATTAAAATTTGATGTTTTGCTGTCTAACACTTACACACCAATGTAGAATTCTATCATTGTAGCAGGTCATTTTAATTTCTCAGTAAAAACCTGTCTTTTTCTGGGCCTATATTTCCTGGTGGAGACATACATGTTCTTCTGTGCCGCTCCATGTTGGATCAGTTAAATTAGGTTACTTGACAAAAAAAAAAAATACAGCTGTGATGGGTTATTTACCTCAAACACGTTTCAAGTCTCTACAAGTTGATTTTAATAATTAGATTGTATACATTTGGCTCAAACATGCAGTCGCCGGTTTGGTCCTTTAAACGCTCTCAATATATGCTTAGAATACACACTGAGATTACGTGTGATAAACTCTGAAGTTGTTTTTTGCTGGTGGTGTTTTGCTTGTGCAAGAAGAAAAGACGGAGACAAAAATAAAGCAGAAAGTGCATTAAAAGGAATTAAAGTGAAATCAAGCTAACAACCAATCACAGCGCTCTCTTTTATTCACTGCCTTTACTGCAAAATCACCAGAGTGAATCAGCCAGACACAGGAACTACGACCAGATAGTCTTCATTATGTCTGAAAGACTGTTAATTAAATGCGATTCAGTTCCCAGTGACATAAGGATGAAATTATCAGCTGTATTATGTTATATTATATTACATTAAGGATCTTGCATTTACTGCTACTTTAAATACATTTTGCATTGAGGTGTATGATGGTGCACAAGTGTGAATTGAAGGTTTCGCCGTAAGTGTAATATGACTCTTGACTATTAGTAGTTTGGTGTTGCGGTAAATTAGAAATTAAAGTTTCAGCTACTGTTGAATTTAGAAATTTACCCGTTTGTGTTATTGAAACACCTAAAACCACAAAGTTAAAAAATCTTGACTCACAAACACATATTTGGATTTGTTATAGGGACCATTTTTGTGCAGTTTGTTTATTTTTAATGTTTTGTTTTAGTCAATGACACGTTGGTATTTATTACATCCTTTGGGCTGGTTAGAGGTTTTCTGTAAGTCGGAGCTTCTTAAAGGACCATACCAGCCATTTTGCATGTTTGAGCCTAATATATTCAATTTTTATACTTGTTACATTACTGACAATCATTTCCCAAAGCATACTGCTGGAACAGTGAATTAAAAATGTTTTTCCTACCTTCCAGATCTCCATAGGTTTCAGTTCATTCTGGTACGCTATTAAAATCAACTTGTTGATACTTGAAACGTTCTTGGAATAGGTAGTCCATCATCACCAACAAGCCATGTATTCAAGTTTTTTTAAGAAGTTAAGTAAATTTGGCGTTTAAGCGCAATAAAAAGTGTGGAGTGATCTGAAAATGCTTCCTAGTGGTGCATTCAAGTGCTGTAGTGAAGAAACTGACAACAGGAAGCATTTTCAGATCACTCCTAACTTCTTGTTGCGCTCAAACACTAAAATAACGTTAACTTAGAAAAAAAAACCTGAATACAGGTCTTGTTGGTGATGATGGATTACCTATCCCAAGAATGTTTCAAGTATCAACAAGTTTATTTTAATAGTGTACCAGAATGAACTGAAACCAATGGTGGTCTGGAAGCTAGGACATTTTTTTTTTCACCTTTCCAGTAGTATGTTTTGGGAAATGATTGTCAGTAACATTATGTGTACGAAAATTGAATATATTAGGCTCAAACATGCAAANGAAATGATTGTCAGTAACATTATGTGTACGAAAATTGAATATATTAGGCTCAAACATGCAAAATGGCTGGTATGGTCCTTTAAGATCTCAGTTGAAAAACTTTTCAATCTCTAAATACAGGAAAAGGGTCTGTGGTCTGTGTGCAGACTTTATGTGTGTCAGTGTGGCCTTGTTTTACATGTCAACACGTCTGCAATATCTCCTTGTGTGTCTCCGTCTCTCTCTCAGGAGCTGGCGAGTCGGGAAAAAGCACCATCGTGAAGCAGATGAGGATCCTGCACGTCAACGGCTTCAATGCAGAGTGAGTAAGATGCAAGTAAAAGGGTGGATGGATTCTTCACAACTCTGATGTGTCTGACGTGAGAGTGTCTGACAGGCAGTAATTTGTACCAAATGAAGATTTTAGCAGCAGTTCCACAAATCTGTTACCGTGACCAGTACTATTTTTTCTGGAAAAAAAAAAAAACTATTTATCATGTAACCATGAAGTATCAGGACACATTCACATAAATAAAACCATCACATCATCTTCAACACTGGCATTTCTCTTCTCCTCCCATCAAACAAAATTACCTTTCTCTACCTTTACCTAACGAATAATTCTACTGGTTTACTCTTAAATGATCTCTCCTGCATTCTGTCCTGCTTACATGAGAAATACATAAGGGAGCAACAATCTCTGAAAATGTTATTCCATGCCTGCTAAACTGGAATAGGCAAGTTGTTACATTAATCATAAACTGGCTGCATCAAAGCGTTTCCTAATCCCTTCCTAGAGATGTCCTGTTTGTTCAAGTGAATTCCTGGTGAAGAGCACAATTCACTCCCATAACTCCTATAAGTCCTATAACTCCTATAACTACCATAACTCCTAGAAGTCCCATAACTCCCATAAGTCCTGTAACTCCTATATCTCCCACAACTCCCTTAACTCCTTTAACTCCCACAACTCCTATAACTCCCAATGTTCCAAAATGTGGCAAAAAAGGGATAAAATCTAAAAAACCAGAATGATAAAAAAAAAGGGGGTGTCACGAACTATGCATTCTATTAGGTTTCACTGTCTTCATTTCTTCTGGCCACACTTGTGCTACAAAACAATTTCAATACAACCTGATATGTATATATATATATATAAACTGATGAATGAATAAACTGGTGAGGAGTCAGGGACAAAGTGAGAAAGAGAAAGTGGGAGAGAGCACAGTTTGTGTCCTTTCTGTTAATAGAACAAACTGATAGCTTCCCTTTTCAGAAAACAAAATTATAGCATGATATTAATGTATATCATGGTGTTTGAAGGCTTAAAGAATCCTGAACTGTGTTTCCGCAAAATGCTGCCGCGGAATGATGAGTTGCGATTCCAAAATCAGCCTCACGACTTTAAATTATTTTTTACTGGCAATTATCTACTTTTTTTTCTTGCCTTTTTGTTTTCTGGATCCTCGATTTTTTTTGCTCGTTTCACCGAGAAAGCATAATGAAAAGTTTATTCCCACTGTGTGTGTGTGTGTGTGTGTGTGAGACTTTTGTCTTCATTAATGAGACACCAACACATACAGCATCATGACTTCCAGACAGATCTATGACCTGGCTTCTGTTATCTTCATAATGTTTTTTTTTTTAATTTTTGCTAAGCTACAGATTCCTCATATTGGCACCCTTTGTAAATAAAAGCAAAATGGGCTGTAATAAAAATATCTTTATTGTTTATCTGCTTGACGTTCATTCAAAATATTCACAAAAATATAATCTTTAATTAAAGTAAAACAGTTGAAAGGAAAAAGAAATTCTCATCATGAAACAAATATTTTTCTTAATGGTTGTGGTGGCGTCTGATTGTAGTTTTGGAGACTTTCTGACCCCAAAACTAAACTAACATCTGTAATTCTCCAGCTGTGATTCTCAGAGATTCTTTGTCCACTCAAACCATTATCATCATCATCATCATCATCATCATCACTGTGTGGAGTCAGTATACACATACGTCCTCATCCAGGACCATTCAGAAAAGTATTTGTTTCATGATGAGAATTTCTTTTTTCTTTCAATTATTTTACTTTAATTAAAGGTTATAGATTTGCTAATATTTTGAATGAAAGATGAAAAGGATAAACATAAAGACATTTTTTTTTCCACAGGCCATTTTGCTTTTATTTACCAAGGTGCCTATATATGTGTATGTATGACTCCTTTGTGTCTTAATGTGTAGAGTAGTAAATAATTGCAATTCCATATAGGTTGTGTATGTGTGTGCATGCATATTTGTTTAACCCCTTAGATACTTTTTTCCCCTTTTCTTTTTTTTTCCTTCTCTTTCTTTCCCTTTTTTCCCCCCTTTTTTCCGTTTTTTCTCCTATATTAGATACTTTTTAATGACTTTTAATCTGGGGTCAGGTGACCTTTATGCAAAAATACATTGCATTTCCTTTAAAAAGAAAAAAAAAAGAAAAAAAACAGCCTTGCAGACTGATTGCTGTTTTAATAATTGTAATATTTTTTTAATAAGCTGAGACATAAATGGATATATTAGTGGCTGAAAGGGTTCGATGCTGCTTGTGACAAAAGAGTTTGGATGAAAGGATTGAGTGCTGTGGAAACCTAAAGATTGGAAAAATGGTTATCGCACTGGTGTCCCACAGCAGGTGTGTTATTCAGGTGTGTCACAGGTAAAAGCTAATGAAGATCAGTGTATTAATGAACCACTTCATATTTAAGAGCTTCATTCTCTTTCCTCTGGTGTCAAAGCAGAATTTAAATGTTAAATCGGCAGTGAAAACGTAAATTCTGCTTTAAAGCTCCATGTTTAGACAGATTGACACTAAGATAAGAAAGGAGAGATCCACCCACAGAGTCACTGTGCACTGGAGGGTTGCTAGTGGTGTGCATGTGCGTGTGCATGGGAAAGAGAGAGAGAGAGAGATATGGGGCGGTAAGACAGTAGGTTTATTGGGTTAGAAGGGACATTGAGAAGCCCTTGTTTACATTTTCAACCTGATAGTCATTAAGAATCACATGGTCTTGCAAACTGTGTGTGTGTGTGTGTGTGTGTGTGTGTGCACGCGCGCGGTCAAATTCCTACAATGATTTCAGTGTCATTTAACCATTCATTCATTAGTTTCAGACTTTCTCTGGGCTAAATTCTCCACCAGATTTTTTGAAACAAGACATGAAGCAAATTTGTTTTTTAAATTAATTTTTTATTCATGCTTTCCTTTTGATCTCAGATTTGTTGAAGGTTAGAATTTTTCTAGACCGTTTCTCTCACTGTTACTTTAACTTACTGGTTCCTTAACAGTACTAATTTGAGCTGAGTCACGTACTGCTGAAAATGCTTCTAGCTTTTAGAAAATCTGGTGATCTTGTACTGATTTTACTGTAGCATTTATATTTTTTGGTGGGGATTGAGACGGTGAAATTGCACCGATCTAAACACAGAAACTCATCCAAAGCAGGACCACCATCTTATGTCTGACAGGAGTTTTTTAATTTTTCAATTTATTTAATTTTTGCACTATTATCATTGCAGTGATTAGACTTACTAGTGTAGCGCCCATTGAAAATGTGCGTGCTCGGAAATGGCCGGACTTTATGGTGTGCGCCGCAGCCTGCCATAACTTTTTCTTCACGTCCTCGTGAGCTAGCTTTGTTTGCTGTGCCCGTTGAAAATGTGCCAGTTTGTAATGGCTGGACTTTATGGTGAGCGCCGCTTTTCCTTTCATACAAAGCTAGAACTTCATAAAGTCTTCCAACTCCGTTTCCCTTCAGTGTTCAATAACTAACTATTGGAGATAATATGACGTTAGTGTTGTTGTGTTTGGTGGCTAACATAGTAGCAGCATGGCTATCGTAGGTTAGTAATGCTAGCTATCGTGGTTTGCTAACAATAGCATTATTCCTGGTAGCATTGTTAGCTATTGTTAGGTCCAGTACAACATGAAGTTGAGCTTCCAATATGGTGAAACATAACGACTTTTTACCTGCACATCTCCATCAAAACAACTTAAACTTCTAAAAACAATTTCTGCATGCCCTCATGAGCTAGCTTTGTTTGCTGTATATGGGGTCAGGTTGAGATCGTGCCACTGGACCAGAGCATATGCTGCCACATCTGGAGCGTATCCTGCTGCGTGGACTACTTTTTACTGGCACAGCTCAATTAAAGAACCACTCATCCAAACAACTTCACACATGACACTGCACGTCCTTGTGTCCTGAGCAATAAACCTGCAGAATATCAACTTCATACAGTGCTGGGTTCTGGAGATGTTGGTGCCACAGACAGAGAGTTCTGTCTTTATAATTAGATGAAAAGTAAAAACTGGCATAAAACAAAGCACACATCTCGCCCTTTTTCACGGACATGGCGATCATCTTGTAAACAAGAAGCATTATTATCTTGGCTCTCTGGTTGTCTTTTATTAGAAATGTTTGTGTCACAGAAAATCCAAAGTGTCTTTCAAACCGCTTCCTTCCCACAGACAGACGTGGTTTCTGCAGCACGCCGCTGAAGGTCTGTTTAACCTTCACAGGTCAGAAACTAACTCCATGCAGGCTGCTGCAGTTTACATGTAGAAACATGGAACTCACTTCCTGCGCATTTTTCTGACTTCACCAAAACATTACGAGCGAACTCCTTGGCTTCAGTGCCGCAGCGAGAGTGGAATCTGTGGTGTTCTTATGACAGCCGCCTCATCGCAGTGGCTAAACATTGGTCAGGTTTGGCGGTTAGATATGAGTTTTTAGTGGATGGTAAAGCTGGGATGGAGCATTCCTGTAATTGTCCTGTAATTTTTGGGGTAATTTTTCATACTTGAACCTTTCTGTCTGGTTTTTATTAATTATTTTATTTATAGAATCTGAAGTTTTAGTATTGACACTGGATCAGTCATTCCAAGAATCCAGAATTAACACAAATTTAACCGCCTGGTGTAGTAGCTGCTAGAACTTGCAATTTTGCTCATCTCCTCCATATTTCTGCAACAAAGCTTCTGAATTTCTTGTTTCTTTTCCACATAAAACAATTCAGTTCAGAACCATTCAGGTCTGACAGAATGGACCTTAATAATCTATATTTGCACGAGACTTTATTTCCCCTGAAGTTGGTTTGTCAGACACAGCTTAAAGGTTTCTGTACCAGCCAAACAAGCTCCATGAAAAACAAATGTAAATTTTTCATAGCCTTGCAATTTTTAAACTTATGAATTTATTGCAAACTAACATGAAAAAGCTGCAGATTGTATTTTCAGACATTAAGTTAAAAAGTTTCAAAAAAGTTTACCTTGCTGTCCTCTCATCCTAAAAATCTGTAGCAGGAATGTCACTGAGCTGCTGTGTTTCTCCGTGTGTGTTTTTGTAGAGAGAAGAAGCAAAAAATTCAAGACATCAAGAACAATATTAAAGAGGCTATTGAGGTGAGTGTCTGATGTCACGTTTCCTGTTAGAACTCAAAAAAACAAAAACGGCTTCAGACACGTATAAGCTTACAGACAAAGTGAGCCGTCCTGTTTTTTATATTCAAAATATTATATTCAACCATCTATGTTTCTGTTCTTCACACTTAAATATTCTGTGTGTGTGTGTGTGTGTCACAGACCATAGTAACAGCTATGAGCACCCTGACGCCCCCGGTGCAGTTGGCGTGCCCAGAGAACCAGTACCGGATTGAATACATCCTCAACCTCGTCAACCAGAAGGACTTTGAGTTTCCATCTGTGAGTAGGACGGCATCATACATCACACACGTATGCAGAAATATGCAGGATGTTACAGGAAACTTATCGTGTTTGTTCTCACTTGGGTCTTATTTGTAGTTGTAATCTTCATTCCTATAATTTATGCAGTCATTTTGCTCGTTAGTTTACTGCTGAGATGGTGTGCGGGGAAATAATAATATATGGCATATTTATTATTATTTATATTTATATTGCACCTTTCACAACAGAGTTACAAGGTGCTTCACAAAACAAACACAAATAGTTAAAAGCCAACAATAAAACAGTAGTAAATAGTTGAGAATAAAATAAGCCAAATAAGAGCACTAACCACAATTAGGCCTTATGATATAAACAACTCTTAAAGGCCATACCACCCATTTTGCCTGTTTGAGCCTATTATATTCAATTTTCATACACATAACGTTACTGACAATCATTTCCCGAAGCATGCTACTGGAACGGTGAATTAAAAATGTTTTTC
>VXCM01007335.1:0-16512 GCA_014773175.1 Lucifuga dentata
AGCTAGAAGGCCCTGGCATGTCAAAGAATACGCCCAACATGGCAAACTTGAAATCTGATTGGTTAATGACAATCAACAACATATCTGAACAGCAGAGGGGATTCACTGGAGATTCTGAAGGCCTGAGGCTAGATTTTGTTTTACCTGGAGACAGCACAGAGGGAAAATCTGATTGGATAAAAGCTCTAATTTATATGAGCTGCACTGGAAGCAGCAACTGAGAGAGAGAGAGCAGTGATAAAATGATGTTAATAACAAAACTGATGGGAACGAACTTTGTAAAATATATATAGCATTAATTAAAATATATATTAAATTATAAAAACATAATTTTCTGATTCTGACAACCTCTAGGCCAGCAGAGAAGGCCTTGCTGGCCCTGACGGCCCACCTCTGGTATAAACGTGGACTCCAGCACCTACAAGCTTTAACACACAGTCGTACAAGGTTGCAAATAACAAATTTAACACACACAAAAATACTGACAAATGCATTTATACACACACTTAAGCCGGCATACAAACACAACACACAAACCACCGCATCTCAGGCTTTCCTCTCCGTCTTCCAACAAAAGGAAATGTTTTTCTTCTCTGTGACGGTCTAAGTGGAGTGGTCCACTGAAGCCAGCCCTCCGTAATTAACTGTCACAATGCTTCAAAACTAACAAATGGACTTTGTGTCAAGGAGGGCCCATTAATTTACTGGCCTCCACTCGTCGATCCAGAGCCTATTATCTCCATTACGGCAGCTTTTCATGTCTGGCTATCCTCTCCTGCTAACCCTCTGCTTCTCTCTCTCTCTCTCTCTTTTTTCTGAGTTTGCACATATTCCCTGGGATGTGCAGAAAGTGCTTGTGGGCAATGAGTCTTTTCATCACACACATCACTAATATGTACACACATTCACACGCAGATTCACACACAATGATATGCTCAAATCCATGTTTTCTGGATGTTGAATAAATCAGTGAAGCATGACTCATATAATAGCGTAATAAGCAATGATGCAGGGACTGATACAAAAAAAACAAAACAAAACACGTCACACACGAGCATGGACAAATTATCAAATGTGCACACGCACACACTCACGCTTCAGATTTCTGTTCCCCTTCCACTCAAACATATTTAAACACCCATACACCACTTCCACATTGGCATGACAACCTGAGGGGAGAAATGTCCCATATGCGACACTAATAAGTGCTGCTCGGAAGGACTGGAGAGCCATTTCTCCATGAGGCATAAAAACTAAATAACACGCAGAGTACGGGATCTGTGTGGTATTGTTCACAGTTATTGCTCTTCAAATATTACCAGTTTTTTTGCAGAGAGATTGAAACTAGCTTAGCGGCACTGCGATTTGGTTGATCTTCCCTACTGAGACCAATGCATTTTTGATGTCCTCCACTACATTATCAATGGCTTAGCGTGGCTCAGCCGCTCTGCCTCGCTCCGCCCTGCCTCGCTCCGCAAGTAACCGAATGGTCAGTGTGTTTACTTGAGTGTGGGTAAAAAGCTGAGGGAGCATGAGTGGACACGAAAAATGAGATGAGGGTCACGTAATGTGCACCAAATTGATTCAGCAACAGCCCAATGAATGGCAAAAAAGGTCTGATATTAAAGGTGTGTGTATGTGTGAGGTAGCATGAAGCCGGAAAGCCGTTTAACACACTCACCCAAATCCACAGCTCCAAAACAGTAAAATATGTGCAGTGTAGGCTAATTAATTTACCAGGTATATTATCATCGCCAATTTACAGCTTATTTGGAAAAGCTCACCTGTTGCTGAGCTCTGCAAAATGCCAACAATGTAGGAACTGATTCCAAAATAATCTTGTTTACCAAGCCAAATTGTTTTTGTGTTGAGTCCTGACTGAAATGCATGATGCATGTAATTATCTTTTTTTTTGTTGGTTTTGTCGTTGCTGTTGTCATTTGGAATAAATTGCTTGGATTTTGTCTAATTAGAAATCCAACCCGATGACAGGCTTCCCTTGCAGTTTTCCTTCATCTCTCATTGCTGCACAGAGGTTATCAAGTTGTCATTCTCTCAAAAATATGTGATTTTTGAGGCAGATTGGTAACGATTAAGATGGGGCAGAGTCCGGGGTCGTCGGGGGCTGTTGAAGGCGGTTGTGCTGCTGATTTTTAGCTGTAATCGATGTGTGTGTGTCGAGTGACAGATCCAAATCTGTCTGAAGCCGATCGGAGTCGGCGAGGTTACGATTCAATCAAGCGTCTTTGAATTTATCGGCTCAAATCTTTTGACTGTTGACACGTATGCGCGGGTGAAAGGCTCGAATCTCAACAGTAGTTTTCAACAGCCAATGAAAACATCAGCTAGGGATATGACAGAGGAAGGAAAAAGAGAAACAGGAAGTTAACAGTGACATGACGTGCATAATTGGCCATTTTTGCCTGTGTTGTATGCTTGGTTTTATGCTTCTAACTCTCCATATACACAGAAAAATAACAGATATTGCAAATTGAAGAACACACTTGTACCATTAAATGTAAGACCTTGAATCACAGGATTTATTAATCTAAACAAAAATACATCAGAAAATTCACATATTTTAAAAAGCGAACTTGAAAATTGTTGGATTTTATTTAAATTCCTTGAATCTGACAAATGAAACAATTTGAATTCATATTTTCTGGTTTCCACACTTCTTATCTACAATGTACCAAATTTGAGTTTGATAGGTAAAAACACTAAAGTTTTATAAGTAAACTGTTTCATCTTTTTGTGTGTCGCACTAACTCAAAACCTATTTAAAATGGCTAAAATGTGCAAAAACGTCTCTAAGCGCTGCTGTCATAATCGGCACCCATCAGAAAGCGGCTGCCACTTTGAGCGCTGGCAAGAAGATTTAAAAATGGCACTGTAGCATGTTCCAATCATGTGACCTGGCATTTCTCTACATCAGTGGCCTGAATGGCGACTGAGTGAAAATGTAACTGGGCATGTGATACATCATTTGAAAGCTTAAAATGTCTTCTGTTGGATGAAACCCATGTCAGTCACATCCAGTGTCAAAAAACATCACCAGATAGCATTGGTGGACCCATTTCCCAATGGAATAAATGGAAGCTGGTTTGGAGCACAGCTTTCTGTAAAATATATTACCAGAGACAAAAACTAATTACGGGATCTGTTTTTGGGGACTTATATATCTAAATAAAGGTAAGGCTTAACTTTGTTGTTATTTATTATACATTTTAGCTGTGTTTGGTCAGCTTTTGTTCAGGAGTTAAATGCCCAAGATGAACATCTGGTGTTTGTTCACACAAAAGTAGGCAGCATGTTGAAGGCTTTACTGGCGTGTGTTCAGGATTTACGTTGTTTTGTCTTATTTCCATGCTAGTAAATGATTTTTGAAGCTTGAAACGAAATATCAAACTTCTGTTAAATGTTTTAAAATGTATTTTTTTCTGAACTGGTGTAGTTGTGCACTGTGCCAGCAGGGCTGTGGGGTGTTAATTACAAAACATCCATGACATGCGTAAACGTGTAGTTTTTCATGTGTGAGAATAGGTGTTTTGCACAGTGCTGATCATTTTGAGGTCAGGGTTTTGATGTTTGAGTTGTTGGATTCCTTTATTGATTATATTCTCTGGTGTGTACAGGAAGCAGGCAGTACAGTCATGCCACTAGGGGGACAGAACGTACTCGCCTCCAGCTCGTTGCAGGGAATACAGCCCATGCTGCCCAACTCCCTTCTCCATCCGCGGCTTACACCACTTCCTACGTTTCTGTATTTTCTTCATTTTCTCTGAGGAAATTGACAATATTTGCAAGCTGTACAGCATCCATGTTTGTTTTTGGTAACCGTATTGCAGGAAATGTTCGTCTCGCGCAACTGTCTGTTCTCAGTCTTTATATTTGTTTTCGTCCAAGACAGCTGTTGTTATGTGTGCAGGCACAGGAGAATGAAAACCCTTTTGCGTCCAAGATTCAGTCATGAAATGTGCGCTGACAGTCTTTTTGTAATTGCTCACGACTGAAAAAAATCACATAGTGTGGCCCCACAACTAATCAGCGACCTGTCAATCATGTGAAGTGAGGTGACACCCAGGAAGGAACAGCAGTTCTTATTTGGAAACTGATCACAACCAGGAAAAAAAAAGGATGAAACTAATGATACATTTAACACTTATTTAGTCACAAATTCATGATTTTGTATTCTTATAGCCAGAGGAGCTTGTTTGATTTATGGAAGAGCCCATCTAAATGGACAAGGCATCCTGTGAGGAGAATGGCTGGAAGAGCGAGCAGCAGTCAGCCGGCCAGATGTTTCCTTAATGAGGCGTGAGGCACGGGCTCGGGATGCTCGGAGCCTTCCACCTCAGCCCATTTTGGATTGGCATAATCTGCAGACCGCCAAGGAGGGATTTCCTACATGAAAGATGTTGCGGGTAGGAGATGTTACTAGATTAGGCAAGTGTGCTGTTATCATTGCCACCGCCATTACTAGGACTTACAGGAAGATCGAATATAATTAATATTCAGCATCCACATGCTTAACGGAAATCCTACTTCCAGGTTAGCGTTCTTTTCTCTGTATTTTTACATAGATGGAATCAATCTGCAGATGTTTTGATGGAACTCTTCTGTCTAAGCCTCAGCTGCAAATACGATTGAGAATTATTTTTTAATTGACATAACAAAGGGAGTGAACAAACAATAATTACATGTGACAAGCAGAGGTGTGTCGTAACACGCTCCATTTACTCTGTTACATTTATTTAAGTAACTTTTTTCACAAAATTTTCACACTTTTTTCACACTTTACTGAGTAGTTTTATTGCAGGATATTTTTAACTCATACTTGAGTATATTTATGAAGATAGAAATGTACTTTTACTCCGTTACATTTGGTCACATTCTTTGTGTTACTTTTGATTTCACCATTTGAATACAGTCACGTCCAGTGTTTCTCTCGTTGTCAGACACTACACTGTCTGCTTCAGCTCTGAAATAGCCACGCCCCCACCCTCCATTTCCATGGTTTCACCTGGAGCAGAACAGTCATAGCGGAACCAACAGCAGGAGGTTTAGAAGAGGCACATCCCTGGCCACACATCCAAACACTGTTTTCCTTTCAGCTACATAACGCGTTGCGTCTTTGTCTGCTAAAAATGTGACATTTCAGCTTCTAAGAATCAACATGGAACTTGAGGAAACGTGGCGATAAGCTGCAACGTTAGCTACTTAACTAGCTGCTGCTGCTAATGCTAACTCAAGTTTTCCTATGCTATTTTGAGTAAATTCATGAAGCTAACCTAGCTAACTGTCTGAACTAGCTGCTGCTGTTTATGCTAACTCAAGTTTTCCTATGCTATTCTGAGTAAATTCATGAAGCTAACCTAACTAAGCTAACTGTCTTAACTAGCTGCTGCTGCTAATGCTAATTCAACTTTTCCTGTTCTATTCTGAGTAAATTCATGAGGCTAACCTAGCTAACTGTCTTGGGGCCAGGCCAGAATTGTCATGATTTGTTATGTAGTAAATATATGATGTATTACTGTCTACTGTTTCTTTATATGATATGATTTGGATTGTATTAGAAGCTACACATGGATACTTTGCATGTTTTTCCTCAGACGAGCACTTTATAGTTTGTTGATTATTCTAAAGAATAAGCTTAATCAAAGTTACTCAATATTCAAGTAATCTTTTTAATAGATACTTTCTTACTCTCACTAAGTCATTATTTTGGTGACTACTCTGATTTATACTTGAGTCACTTTTATCATAAAGTAATGATACTTTTACTTGAGTACAGTTTCTGGCTACTCTACCCACCTCTGGGCAGGGTGACAGTAATTTGACAATACTGATTACAAGTGTGTGTGTGGAGATAGTTGAACGTGAGAATAGGTGTTATCTGTAAGAGGAAAGAAACAAGGGAGGAAAAAAGAAAACAGAAGAGAACAAAGGAAAGAAAAAACATACGATACAAAAACATTAACATGATAAGAATTATAAATATAGATGTTATATTGTGGTGTGCATGTGTGTGTGTGAAGGGGGGAATACAGAGATGTCCATGTGTTTAAGGGAAGGTGTAAGGGGTTGTTGTGACTTCAAGGAAAGAGGACGCAACAGAACACGGGAATAAAAAGAAAGATAGCGGAAGAAAGGGAGAAAAAATGAATTAAATTGAAAATTCATTATTTTAAATGAGAAATTAAAAAAAAAAGAAAAGAAAAGCCCATGAAGGCCATGGAGTTCAATTATAACTCAATGCCGTGCCATGGCGGCTGCTTCTCCTCAACACTATTTGCTCTTTGCACCATGGAATTTGGTCCAGTTCCATTACATTTGAATGATACCTAATGGTAAACTGGTTTTCTAAGGTTTGAGCTCCAGTATAGATCACTGCTTTATGCAAGACCAAAGGCCTTAGGTCCAAGAATCAGCAAAAAAAAAAAAAAAACCCAAAAAAACAAAAATAACATCACTCAGTGACATTTCATAATCTACTGTGTATAAAATTAGAATTGACATTTTTTCACGAAACAGAAGCACACATTTTTACTTTATGAAGAGATTTATTTTGTAATTCCGAAAGGCGTCCGTTAACGGGAGGCACAGAAGCCGGGATGAACTATTTTTACTTTGAGCGGTGAGAGGAGTCGGAGCTGTGAAGGAAATTTGATCTCGGCTGCATTTCGAGTGAAAAGCAACAGCATGGAACTACACGCTACTGCAGGAGTTTTCTCGGTTGTGATAAGTGTATGTGTGTGTGTGTGTGTGTGTGTGTGTGTGTGTGTGTGTGTGTGTGTGTGTGTGTGATATAGAATTTTCTTTCCAACCATAAGTGCAGTTGCATGATTGCTTGTGGGTGGGTTATAATAGCGACAGATAAGCACATGCCGTGTGTGTATGTGTGTGCGCCTGGACACTGTGCAGCTGTGAGTGTTCTTGTGTGGGTGTTCCTTAAAGTGTGTTTGGGTTGGAGTTGCATCCAGTTGCGGATGCTGTGATGATGTTGGCCTTTCTACGCCCCCTCAGGTCAGGAAGCTGCAGTAAGACTCACTTTCTGTGTCTCGAACCCGCGTTTGTCGCCAGCCTGGTTACAAGAACCGACACGATTCCTATTGTGAAGGCATATTCGAGGTAATGTTCATTGTTTCTGGATCAGCTTTGTAAAATCTCCACTCACTGAACATCTGTTTTTGGTCACAGGAAATTGCCAGATATTGTTCATTTTCCTTTTCCGTCTGTCTATTCCCTTTATTCATGGAATCATTTTTAAGAATTCTGCCCTCCTGACCTCGGCTTCTTTTGAAAAGACAAGTTAGTCTCCAAAATAGAAATCTCAAACAAATGAGAGGGAAGGGTAGATAGAATAGAAAAAAGAGACAAAGATATCCAGCTTTGAACATAAAAAGAGCAGAGAAGAAAAAAAAATGACTTCAGATCAATGAATAGTAGAGGCAATTTGTATGTCCCGTCAGTGTATGTATGTGTGTGTGTGTGTGTGTGTGTGTGTGTCTAAATTTGGGAGTTAAAACAGAAAAAGGCAGAGCTGTAAAAGTGCTGGTTATCCAGATATTAAAGGGCAATTCCAGCATGGCTAGAATGATTTCTTGATTTGCTTGTATTCCCTCTTTAAGTTTCAAAAATTAGTTTTTATCATGATATTCAGTTTTTACATACTGAGTCATTCCTTTTACCTTCATTTTAATTGCAACGGTAAACAAGTGCTGTCTCAAATATATACAGTTTTACTTGAAATTTGACTTATTTTTTTATTTTTTTATTTTAGAGATAAGACGGCTGAAGGATTTTACTTTGTTTATGACTGGAAAAGATACTCATGTCACTACATAATCTACAGCAGTCATCCTCAAAGTCCGGTCTCTGGTCCGGATCCGGACCAAACCACAACTGTCTCCGGACTCTGAGCAAATTCTACTTTTCATACCTATGTATTTATTATCTGTGAGACATTGCTGCAATGCAACAAGTCAAAATTCTCTGCTTTCTCCACTGCAAGCAGCGCTCCAAATGTCCAACTGCTCCACTGTGATAATTTCTACTTTGCTTTGATTTGGTCCAATCACATTCATCCATTCACTCCCATCCCATCATCTCCATGACAACGATGAGTTGGCACGGAGTTTGGGCTCATTGAGAGTTGACAAAGCAGGTCAGTGTTACCACAGGTTGAAAATTTACTTGTGGTGGTGGTGGCCAGGCATCCAAGCCCCCANCCGACGCAATCGTATTCTATTCTTTCCACCCCGTCTACCCCTCCCCCCAAAAAATTGGATAACTGTTAATATAAGATTCCAACAAAAGTTTAACATGGCTATTTGGCTTAAAAGTGCAAAGAAAAAGCAAAAAACACTCAGATCTAGTTGAAAATGGCCACAACCAGACTGTATACTACTGGTTGCTAGGCAACCACAGTAACACAATGAGAGCGTTTTCATTTGACCTCAGCGGGATTTTAAAGGAAAACTAAAGAAAGTAATTAACTATAACACAGCAGAGGGAAACTTTGGTGAGAAGCATNAAGGACCCGCCACTATTTGAGCATTTACGGTACGCTCATAAGGAAGGAGATAGATGCCGGTCTATGGAGATTTTGCTGTAAAATGGATTAACGGTAACAAAACCTAATCATGGATCTTTTTAGGACACTTTTACCTTCAAAACGACAGTAAGAACACAAATTTATTTATATTTTTGCGATGTTTTGGTCAGTTTGACAACATTATTAAATGTGTCTTTTTTTTTTAAGTTTAAGTCTGCAAAACCTGGGCGGGTCGCCCAAGTTTCACCTACGTATGGGAAAAGCTGCAGCTAGTTTTGGCAGCAGTTAACTCGTAGCCTAGATTTCGAACATGAATCAATCTAAAATGGCGTGTTCAAAGGTAGAAGAAGCGTGACTGACGCTGTACTGACAGTGACGCTCTCACCTTCTGGACAAACATGGTTACTGCAGCTAACTTCCCTCTCCTGCATAAGATGGCACTTCACATTCTCACAATGTTTGGCTCAACCTGCAGCAGAGAGTCTGCATTCGCAACAATGAGCATGGTGAAGAACAAGTGCCATAGCCAACTCACCAATCAACACATCAGTGTCTCCGCCTGGCCATCACACCTTTTGCGCCAAAGTTCAAAATCTTCGCAACAGACCAAAGGTGCCACTTCTCTCATTAAGTTGCTCCAAGATGGCAGCATGCACAGACGCAGCAGCTTGTAGCTCTCCTCGACAGTGCAGATTTTTTGTTTTATTTGTTATTTTAAGCATACTTTTGTTTATCACTACGCTGTCTTGTAAGATGCTTCGCTGTCTCTTTGTTTTAGCACAATGACTTGAATCTTCTTAAATCTTGAATCTGAATTAAGCAACAGTGTTTGATAATAATTCTAGACTTATTTGGACTTTGATTCTTGGGATGGTTTGATTCATCTTGTGAACCGATGGGGAAAATGGGGAAATGGTGATTTGTAGATCCTATTATAATTGTTTAAAAGCTTGACTGACCTTAATAAACAGATCTTTGTCTTATTGAAAATTTTCTTTGTGGACCTTTAAGATTTGTATTTGAGTAGTCCTGGTCTATGGCTAAGAATGTGGATGAGAACACAGAAATCAGACACACAATTTCTGCCTCTTTCCACCTAAATGGACAATAATTATTGAAAGATGTGTAACTATGTAGGCATTCTGGCACAAAATGCATGTTAACTTCTCATTGTTGTTTGCCAATGGATGTTTTTGGTCATATTTTACATCGAGCTATAAGGTTTGGTAAAGCAGAAAATTAGATCCTGGAACTCTGAATTTTCACATTCTGTTTTCATTCTTCCACAGGAAAAGTGAATGTGAAGAGCGGTGAGAAGGAAGGGTAGCAGAAAGAGAAGGGAGAGGGTGAGGAGCGAAAGAATAGTTGGAGTGGGGCGAATAAGATTAAGGAAGCGTAAGAAAAGAGATCATACTAACTATCTGTCGCCTTTGGCCCCCCATGGCAGTTTCTTAGCCTTTATTCCTCTTCATTTGCATGAAGGAGTGTGTGGCAGTGTGTTCATAACAAGTGCACAGACATCCTGTACGTGTGTGTGTGTGTGTGCGCGCATGTGATGTGCTGCTGAGTGTTGGCATGCTTGCACTGTGTTCTATACATGCAGATGTGGTCGTGTGTATGTGGCGTGCTTCCTCGGCCATTGGGGGGGGGCAGATCACAGCGGGGGGGGAGTCAGCCCCCCTTGTGTCAGGATTATAGCCGCCTCTCTTGCTGCCTGACCATAATGACTCGGTAATAGACCTGTGAAGACTAGAAGAACATGACCAGGTGACAAGGTCATAACATCACTTATGTCATCCTGATTGCTTCTTTTCTTGTCCTTCCTTCCTTTTCTTCCTCTCCTCCTTTCCATCCTACTGTCATTGTTTATTCCTTTCACGTATAATTCCTTCCTTTTTTCCCTTTTGTCCTTCTTATTCCTCATTTCTTTCCCTCTCATTTTTATTTTGCCCTTCTTTATTCTTTGCTTTCCTCCATTTTTCCTTCTTATCATTCTTGCCTTCTTCAGCTGTTCATCGGGGGTAAAAAGAACTTGTATATCTGCAGAGGGATTTTTTTTTCTTGATGAAATAATTTCACGCTTTTCACAATGAGTAATTCTTACTTTTGTACTTAAGTGCAATTATCAGCACTTTTACTTGCAAAAGAGTATTTCTCCTTTGTACTATTGCTGTTTTTAAATTAAGGATTGGAGTACGTTAATGACACTATGACATTTAATTTTTTTCGATGAAGCCACAGCCAGCTTGTTGCCCGCAGCAACAAGGTTGCATCTTAGAGAAACAGAACAAGAATTTTACTCAAGCATAGCTGGTGGCATGGAATTTGAAAATGAAAGAGAATTGTTGTATATGTTAAAGCATTATAGAAAACAAACCTGAAATAATGCATTTAATATGAGAAAACGGGACAGAAATAAAAGAGGAAAAGATGGATAAAACCCCTTGTATTTGCGTGTCTGTGTGAAAAATGATGCCTTACAAACATGCCCTCTTCCTCCCTCATGGCCAGTGTTCCTTATTTGCTTCATCATTTCCGACATGGCAACAAAAAATAATGGCTGCTCTCGTGCTTGAGGAAGAGGAGGGGTGTAGGAAGAGGGGAGTTACTGGGTGAGAGAGGTGGAGAAGGATCAAAGGCTACTGCCCTCTATCCTTCTCCCTCATCTCTCTCCATCTTTTTCAAACATGTCCTCCTTCAGGGCTCCCCGGTGAGAGAGAATTTCTTTTGGTTTCTGCCCTCACCTCTCTCTGGCTTTTGTTCTCGATTTGCAGTTTGTCTCTTCCTCTCTTTCTTTCTGTGTCCATATCCCTCCTGCTCTCATCCCCCAAAAAACTTCAAACTGCTCCTCCTCTTCCTCCTCCTCCTGTGTCACATAATAAGAGAGACTCCCTCTGTCTGGCAGGCACAGAGCCAGCATACCAACACAGCAACAAAGCACAGCTCTCTGTCTCCCCGTTAGCCAGACCCTGCTGCCTTCTTCTCTAAAACACACACAGAAATACACACTGTGCACATACACTTCCATGTCGACACATATGATTGTACAGACGCTGCTGCAGCGACACACAGATGCACATATGGAGACACATGAATACATGCATACACACATAAGCACGCATATAGGCCTCATATACACACGCATACAGAAATACACACACTGCGCACATACACTTCCATGTCCACAGATACGACTGTACAGACACCACACAATTGACAGATGCACATGTAGAGACACATGTACAGTATGCACATGCATACATGCATAAACACATGATATAGCCCTCATACGCACACACGTACACACACTTGTGTAGAGGCATGTGTTATGGTGCACAGCACACGCTCATATAACTCATACAAACTCCCTTGTGCAGAAATACCATTTTTATATAAATGTACGTGCGCGCGCACACACACTTATGGAGGAGCACGTGTTACAGTGCACAACGCACACTCATATGTACTCATACAAACTCCCTTTCCTGTTCAGAAACACAGTTTTATATAAATGTGTGTACGCACACACACACACAGAACACACACAAAACAACATCCTAATTAATTTGCACTTTAAAAGGAGTTCCACCTTTTCTTTTTGTTTTGCTGTACCTGAAGCTCCCTTTTACTGGTTCTCTCTCTCTCTCTCTCTCTCTCTCTCTCTCTCTCTCTCTGTTGAAGAGCCTCTCCCTCTTTCTCCCGCTGCAGCCTTCTTTCTTTATTGCTCTCTGAATCTCCCTCTAACTGCTGCAGCTTCCCCCAACAATAAGTCTGCCAAAGGATGAGAAGAGAGACTGAAGAAGAGAAAGAAACAAAATGCAGGAAAAGGGAGGATAATGGTTAGATGAAAGGACAGAATGGAGATAAGGAAGACGTACAATGAGAACTGATTAATTTCAGACATAAATTCTTTCCCACACACACCCACGGAAAAATCCCCAAAATGATTCATGAGCTCATTTGCATATGAATAAAGAGCGATATATGAAAAGGCATGACACAACAGTCTTCTGTGGCCTCAGATAGTCACCAAAAAGAATATTTTACCAGCAGAAAGTTCAGCACTTCACTATCAAACACAACACAGCTACATCTGGCACCCTGTGTACTAACTCCTTTATCTGCTTTGCTGTGGAGAAACGATGTATTATTTATGGTATCTATAATGTATATTGTTCTTTTTATGATAATGCTTTGTTTGGTTGTTTCTTTGGGATGTGAAATGCATGAAGCGATCTGTCAAGATGTATCGTGTACTGTAAGTTATGTGTGCACAGGGCGGCCGGGTTGCAGTGCATGGTGGGAATGCATTGTGAACATATAGTTTGAGTATGTGTGTGACTGCAGGACTGTGTGAGTGTTGTTTTGTGTGTGTGTGTGTGTGTGTGTGTGTGTGTTTGGATGTGTTGTACTTTCCATCGTTAGCTACAGGTGTATGGCCTGTAACGCTACTTGTTTTTGGATTTTACTAGTTTTCACCATTATATACTTGGATTTTTAAAAGGAAACATTTGATTTTATGCTATTTTTAACTCAGATTTTTCTGTTATAATTTTTTTTTAACTACTCAGAGCACCAGCATTCATAATTAAGGACAGAATATGAACTAAGATGCAGGTTGGCAGTAGGGTTGGGGAAAAAATTGATTTTCCAATTAATTGTAATTCAAATTTAAACAATTCCGTTATTGACTAATAAAATAAAAATCGTTCTTTTAAATAGTCTTTTTAATTGAATGCTAGTACATAAGTAACGCTGGTAGCATAAGTAACACTAGCAGCATAAAGCTAGTAGTAGCATGCTATTAGTGTAAGTAACACTATGTAAGTAATGCTAATAGCACCAGTAACTCTAGTAATATAATGTTAGCAGTAGCATGCTAGTAGTGTAAGTAACACTAGTAATGTAAGTAAAGCTAGTAGCATAAGTAACACTAGTAGCATAATGCTAGTAGCATAAGTAATACTAGTAGCATAAGTAACGCTAGTAGTGTAAGCAATTCTAGTAGCATAAGTAACACTAGTAATGTTAGTAATGCTAGTAGCAAAAGTAATAGTCGTAGCATAAGTAACGATCGCAGCATAAGTAATGCTAGTCGTGTAATGCTAGTAGCATAAGTAATGCTAGTAGCGTAAGTTACGCTAAGTAACACTAGTAGCACTAGTAGTGTCAGTAATGCTGGTAGTGTAATGCTAGTAGCATAAGTTCCATGAGATGTTTGGACTCAATTTGTCTTTCAAAAGCAAAAGGACATAAATGAGCCAGACAAAAGTAAGACCATTTGAAAATATGTAACTCAGAAGTAAAATTTTGTAGCAACACGATGAACTCATGGAGCCACTTGAGGAGGCGTCATGCTGCCGTCGTGACGTCTGCAGCACGACACCTGAATGAAGACAGATGACAATGAGAAAATGCATCGACCTCCAAGCATCATCTGCCTCACCTCCAGCCAAAAAAATAAGCAAGTCGTTACTATTTTTTAATGGGGGATTTGCGTCCTTACAGTG
This sequence comes from Lucifuga dentata, assembly GCA_014773175.1. Lineage (NCBI taxonomy): Eukaryota > Metazoa > Chordata > Actinopteri > Ophidiiformes > Bythitidae > Lucifuga > Lucifuga dentata. The sequence continues at coordinate 14,068 of VXCM01007335.1, forward strand.
TCGCCATGACAACGAGGGATTTAGGAACACGCTTCAAATCCTGGAATCACGGAACGTTGAACAACGCGACAACACGCTAGTGAGACAGCCACACAAATCTTCATGTGGAGGTCAAAGAGCATCGGAGCCTCTCTACAGTCACCCGAAGGTCAAAGGTCAGCCTGAACCTGCTTCCTTTAATACACTCATTAAGTTTTCTACATAGATTTTGAAAGAATGTGTTCACTTTTTTATACCATAATGTAATTTAGAAGATGTAACCCGAATAAAATTATCCAGAATTTAACAGAATTGAATCAGAGGTGAGAATCGATGTCCAGCTCAAGTCGGCGGCACACCTGAAGTATTCTGAGAAATTCAAACTAAGAGAAAGCAAAGATATGAATATACCTTAAATTACTTTAAGTGCAGTGAATGGCTGCGTTTAAGCTGTTTTTTTTCGGAATAACTTTAAACTTTTCTGTACGGCACAGCCAGATCCTGACTCTAGATGTGTGTTTTAGGGCAAAGATAATCATTGATCAGCCTTGTTGCTTCCAGACGCCTTGCAGGGTTTTCATTCTAGCATGTTTCCATCTTAGAAAGACAAAGTTAATTACATGTAGGACATAATGGCAGCTGCAGAACAGTCACGCAAACTTCTTTTTTCCTAAATATAGAATTGAATTTTTTATGCAGCTGAGATCGACAGCTTTCTTGTCCTCCCGCCTGCAGCTGCTACAAATGCTGTTTTGCAGACACTGAAGTCCACAAAGTTTTCTGCTCATCCAGAAGTTTCACAGCGTGTCAAAATGTTTTGACGTAGTGTACAGTCTCACAGCAACAAGGACGTAAGTCACCGCTTTGTCCTGAAGGTTTTCTTACTGTTTCATCACACGAGAGACGAGATCGAAAGTCTGCTGATGATCACGCTCCGTAAAAATCTCATTTCTGGTTTGGCACAGAAGCTACACAATAAAAAAAAAAAAATTCACAGTTCTTTACATTGTGTAAATATAAAGGAGTGTCAGAGTCGTATTTCTGTTTGAAAGCTTGGAGGAACCAACATATGAAGTTAAGTAAATTTTGTCTAAAAGGTAAAAATTTTGAGCATTTGAGCAAAATATAACATAAGAGACCAAAAAAGGATGATGGGTGAAAACAAATCAAAATAACTGGACAGATATGGAAATAGCTTCTTCTGAACCCGGTCAATAAGTTGCCCTCTTAAAATGATTTAAACATTCTGTTGGTTACCTCCCAACCAATCAGAACCTCACTTTTAAATATGTATTTAGCATATACATCCTGAGTAGCATAATATTAGTCTATATTCATATCTACAACCCTGCTGTCAATTATTAAATATTTGTTTGAGCCAGTGCTGCGATTTAAGCCACATTATCTTGTGTTGTTTCCAAGACTGAAAACAAAAATGTGTTCATTGACTGGCAGAATGTCTGAAGATCTTTTTACTTTGTCCTTCCTCATCTTGGTACCTTTTACTTCTACTCTTCTTCATCCTTGGCTGTGCCCTCCCCTCTTTTAACCTCACCTTGCTTAATTCCCTTTTCCTCCTCTGCCTCGCCTGTCTTCTTTTTCGACCTGTCACTTTCCTCTGTTCCACAACGTCCGTCCAATCCAATCTCTGAGATCTTTGAAATAAGCCTCTGAAGCTGTTCGACGTTTTTCGCTTCATCAACACTTCTCCTCAACTTGTTCTGTTTTAACTTTCACAGTAGTCAGATTTGTCCCACTCTCTCTTTTAGCCAATGGCTGCAGGGCTCTCTTAGCATTCTGCTGAAGTGCATCCGCTAAATGTCACACACACACACACACACACACACAGAGAGAGAGAGAGAGGGAGAATTATTTTCTGACATCAGTGAACGTGCGTGAATGAGGCTCTTTGATTTTTGGAACATCGACCTTGATATGTTGACATCTGTGCAGACACGTGAACATACATAGACAAACTGTAGACGTGCACGCGTAGCTCCTATCCCAGGTCATCATGTTTTGCGTTTACTTCCTGTTGTTGCTCCATTTCTATTTCTGTTTAATATTTGCAGTATCGTATTTTAATGGCTTGTTTATAAGTTAACGGGGAGTTTATGCGTCCAGACAGATGGTAAATGGAGAGACACCGACCTTTCAGCTAATGGACTTATAAACTGCTCCCTGATCTGCTCCGCTATAGTGTGTGTGAGGGTGTGTATCAGAGACTATGAAACGTTGTGTGGTTTGTCAGATACAGAAATAATTGCGTGCATACGATGTTGTGTTTTTGCATCTCTGAGCATATCTGCCGTTTGTTTTGTTAACGCACATAGAAGTCAAGGCCTTGTGAGTTTCGGCCGCGACATTTCCTGCAGAAATGCTGACTGCATGCAGGAACATAACAGCTTAACTCATGAATAGAGTAATCTAAGTGTGTGTGTGTGTGTGTGTGTGTGTGTGTGTGTG
>VXCM01007335.1:16575-39365 GCA_014773175.1 Lucifuga dentata
GGGGGGTAGTTTGTTGCGGGATCAGTAGGCTGAGATGAGAGAAGTAAGATAAATTTGACTGGCTGTGGAACGCCACGAGTGACTGAGCAAGGTGAAGAGGATAGAAAAGTAACAAGAAAAGGAATGAAGGAGGGAAGAAAAGAAGGAATTCTTTAAACTGCACCCATGTCTTTGAAAGAATGAAAGAATTGGAGTCAGAAATATCAAATCATTCTGAGTTGTTCTTTCTGGACCCTAAATTGTCATGCCGGTAGCGGATAACAAACCCAAGATGCCCATGCATTAAAAAAATCTCCCAACATGCACTTTGCTTTGATTATTTCCTCATTTCTTATTTCCCATCCCTCTCTCTCCTACTCCATCTCCTTGTTATTCTCCCTCCTGCTTTCTTTCTCCCTTTTCCCTCCTCCTATTCCTACTTGCCAAACATCACTAAAGGTTTACCTGCTACATTTTCTGCGCTAATAAAGGGTTAATAAAGTTCTTTTAACCAGTTTATCGATCTGCAGCAATGTGACGTCTGCTCTTGCTGTAATGCAGGTTACAGGACTGATTATGTCCTGTTTTGTGGCATGAAAGCCTCAGGGACAAATACCAATGAGCAGAATCTTTTAGAAGTGCGAGACAGAAAGGTGGCGGAAAGAAAAAAAAAATATGCTGTGCATTAAAACCAGCCACAGGAAACGTTCCATTCTGGCTGAAATAATATTCTGAAGGTCTGTCCCTGTTGAAACCCTAAATTGGCTTTCAAGGAATTAATTCATCATGTTAATTGATTTTTGTCAAAATTACAAACAAGTTCATCAGTTCACCTTGGCTGCCAACTGTAGCGCCAAACAGAAGTTCATTTACATATTAAATATTTACACATTCTCCCCAGTCAGGAGCTTCTGTAATGCTGAGATAATGATGGAAAGATAATCTGAAGTATGAAAGTACTTTGCGTAACTTGTCGGATGTAACATTTAACATTCCCACACAAAGAATCCAAGGACAGAGGGCGGTTAAAGATCCTTGAAACTAAACCAGGATGAGTCAGATGATTGTTTGACTGATGAGAATAAATGGGAAACCCAAGGTTGATTGTGAGAAAGTCCTCCCAAGTCACCTCCAAAACGGTGCTAATCTACAGAACAGGCTGAAAAAGCTGGCAAAATAAAGTGATTTGTCATATAAGGAAGGAATCGTGGAGAAAAAGTGAGCCAGAGAAAAAGGAGAAAGGGATAAAAGAAGGTAGAGAGAGAGAGAGTAACGTGCAAAAAAGAGAAAGTGAAAAAAAGACAGACTTTTACAAGATATATCATCTTTCTCTTACTGGAGTGGAGGCATGTTCATCCTCTGTTACCATGGCAACAGCACCCCATTAGGTGGCAGGAGAGTGAACGGATGAATGGGCACACATGCAGACAGAGGGGCGGGGGGCGGGGGGGGGNGGGAATGGAGAGAGGAGGAAAATAAAAGCAGGAGGAGCAGAAGTGAGAATGAGAGAAGTCGACGTGGATGAGAAAAACGCAACAGAGGAGGTGATCAGACAGGAGGAGAGAGTGACAGAGGAGAAGAAATCTGTACATGAATGTTTCCTGCTTTGTTGTTTTCTACTTTATTCGTTAACTGAAAACGCAGCACAGTTATTTACACAACCTCATCTCTTTTTTCCATTCAGCGACTTAACTAACCTTTTTCCTGGTAGCTTTATGGGATTACTTCGTCTTTTCTTCAGTAGTATTTTCACACCAGTTTGATGATTAAAAGCTCTGTAACCCCCCTTATATGTGTGCCCACGACATGCATAAAGCATTAGTTTTAATCCAATAAGTGATTTTTTTTTTTTTTTNTTTTTTTTTTTTTTTATGGTCACTCTAATGGATTTGTAGTTTTTGTATCTTTTTTTTTCACTTTATTAAATTTAAATGCTCTCCTCTCCTCTCACTATACGAATAGCACCAAGGCCACACTTGTACTTGACTTAATACCGTATGGATACACTTCCACCCATGTTTGTTGTGCCAGCAGGGTTGCATACATACTTGTTTGCTGCATGTATCCACCAGGGGGCGGTGTGAGGGCTGAAACATGAATAGACCTGGTGTGCAAATGAACTTAAAGGACCATATCACCCATTTTTCATGTTTGAGCCTAATATATTCAATTTTCATACACATAACGTTACTGACAGTCATCTCCCAAACCATACTACTGGAAATAATTAATTAAAAATGTTTTTCCTACCTTCCAGACCGCCATTGGGTTCACTTCATTCTGGTACGCTATTAAAATCAACTTGTTGATACTTGAAACGTTCTTGGGATAGGTAATCCAACATAACCAACAAGACGTTTATTCAGGTTTTTTTTTTTAGAAGTTATGTAATTTTAGCATTTAAGCACAATAAAAAGTGTGGAGTGAATGTATGCCTCCACCGGGGAATATAGTCCCAAAAGAAGACCTGCATTTATGGAAAAATTTAAAGGACCGTGACTTCATATGGCTGTGTAACTATTAGCAGGAGAAACATCAATTTTTAAGGTGGGTGTATCACTGGAATATTTGATTTTGAAAGATTAAGAGATTTTGCAAAATATCAGGAAAGCTGAAATACAGTTTTATCCTTTGGGAAATGACTGTCAGTAACGTAACATGTATGAAAATTGAATATATTAGGCTCAAACATGCAAAATGGGTGGTATGGTCCTTTAAAAATGACTTCTGATTTCATTAGACGACGTAAATAGAAGACAGTTCCAGTTGAGGAGATTCACATTTTGCTTTAACACAAAGAAACAGCAGCAGTGAAAATGCTACGTGAATGAATCCAGCCATGCTCTATCGGCTGCTACTCATCAGCCATTTTAAAGGTTGTCATGGCGCCGCTGACATGACCAACATTACTGCCTCCACGGTTTTTACAGGTATTGCATCTTGTAAAAGAGTAGTATTAATTCTACAGTATAAGTACAAGCAACGCTTCTAACAAATGTAGGCTAGCATGGCAGCATTTTGACATCAAGTATGGCATCCAGCATGTATAATAATGTAAATCTATTATTTTAATTATTAGGTTGCTTTCATTCTTGTCAGTGTTTTTTCAGTCAATATAGTGCAATTGTTGTATTTCTAAATGACCTTTAAGGCCATTACACACTAGAGGCAAATAATTTGTGCAAATATTTTGCACGTTAATAATATTTTTCAAACTCACGCCCCATTAATGGCATTCCTTTTGCATCAACGACAGAGTTTCGCTTGATGAAACTGTAGAATTGTGCCTCGGCGTGCCGCTTTTTGTTCCCTGTTCTTTTGCTTGACGTATCTGAAATTTATTTTTTTGGATCAAGCTCAATTTTTCCGCTTTTTGCATGCAAATACAAATGCATCGGACCAATCCAAGTGTTGTTTGCTGGTGACATCACACTCAAAACATTCAACTATGTGTCACAGAACAAAGTCCTGTGTAATAACATGGACATAAACTATAAAGACAACAAGTATAAAGACAATGTAGCTTCACTATGAATATTTACCTACGGTCATCTTGAAATATGTCCAAAAGCGGTTGTGATAGAGCTTTAATTCCTGTATCAAACAGGCTCCTCCTCCTTCCTGTTTGATGAACCCAGAATCTGTTTTTTTTTTTTAACCAGGTTTTCATCACTTGTTGCTGACTCAGTTTTTTCATTGTGCGTTTTTTGTTGTGAATCCATACAATTATCAAAAATCGTGTTATGTTTGGTGCAAATATCGCGACAAGTTCGCATCAGAAAAACCTTGCACTTTCAGGTCATTTCTTCGCGTCGCTCTTGGTGCGTAACGGCCTTTAGGATGATCCTACTTACTAGTTTAACCTTTGACCCTCATGTCCACATTCCCTTGTAATTGCTGTATGTTATTAGCCTCTGTTCCACCATGCACTGCTGCTTAATAAATATTTAATGCTAATATGCAAAGGGATGCACAGGATTATCTGCGTCATCTCTGTCACTGGTATTTTGTGTCCCTCTTTTCATCTTCTCATTCACTCTTATCCTCCTTGTCCTCCTTCATCTCCTCCTGTCCATGTGTACAAGCAGCTCAGTGTTATTAATAAACACTGCCTGGAAGGCACCGGAATAATCAGATGACTGGCACGAAGAGAAGAGGGGATGACAAGAGGGGGAGCGAAAAGGGGAAGAAAGAGGCAAAAGGGGATGAGAAAGGAATGTATTAAGGAAAGGAGATGAGGGAGTGAATATCAGATGAAAAAGTGGAGAGAAAGGGAGCAGAGCACGAGTATACGTGGGTGATGCTGAGAGGAAAAGTGGAAAGAAAGGGAGAGAAAATATATAATTGGAGTGAGGACAGGACAGGATGAGCGAGGCTGATGGAAAGCGAAAAGAACGAAAGCAGAGAGAGGAGAGTGGCGGAACGGAGGAGATGCGACAGCCGGGTCTTTCGTGAAGGCTGTAGAGCAGAAATGGGTATTCAGATCACAGTACTGCTCTCTGCGCCAATTTATATGCCTCTATACCACCTACAAGCTGCAGAGAGGGAGGAGAGGAGAGAGGGAAGGCAGCGGGGGAGGAAAGAAGAACAAACCACGGAGAGGGGACGGAGGAGAGGAGAAGATGAGAGGAGAGGATGACAGCAGACAAGGGAGGTTTGGTACATGTCAAGAACAAGAAGAGAGGTGAGGAAGGAGTGAAGAGGTGCAGGCAGGTCAGTGGAGTGGGAGGAGAGGAAAGAAGTGTGAAATTGGAGAGAAAAAAGAGGAGAGGAAATTTGGAGAAGTAAAGAACAAGAAGGATCAAATTTTTCTCTCTACCTGCAAACAGGATGAAGACCAGGAGAAGCGTTTGATAACCAGATGGGATGATCTGTCTCTTCCTCTCTTTCTTCTTGACTTTCTTAATTATTTCCATCTCTCTCTCAGTATCGCGCAACGTGACTGGCTGTCGGCGTCTCCTCCGCCGTCACCCTCTGGCTCCCTCTCATTTTGACAAACTAGGGCATGAAAATAAGCCCCCTCAGTTCCAGGAGGATGCTAAATACAGGGCCTCTTTTCTTTGCCGGCGCCTCCTTAATCAACTCCCTCTTATCTCTGCCTTGCATCCCTTGTTTTTCTCTTTTCAGAACGTACCGGCGGAGAAATCTGTCCTGCCAACGTCTCCTTCCAACATTCCTCCTCTTCTGTCCTCCCTCTCTCTCTCTACCTCAATCTCTGTCACTCCTCTTGCCACCTCGGCGTGTTGCTTTTTGTTCCCTGTTCTTTCCTTCTTCTACTTCCTGTCATCTACCTTTCACTCTCCCAGCTTGTTTCTCACACTTTCTTCCTCATTTGTCTTTTTCTATCGCTCTTTCCTCTCTCTACTTCTACAATCATCTTTCTCAGCTTAAGCATCATACATGTGCTCACGTGCCCTTCCTTCCCTCCTTCGTCTACATTTGTTAGACTCATTCTTTTCGTTTTTTCCCCTTTTGTGGTTTTCCGTTTCCACGGTGATACTCTTTATTTTGGTTGTGTGGTATTTATCATATTAGCTAATAAATCCCCATTGAATGGATGCAGGCCAGGCTCCCGCCGACCTCAGCATGCCTTCTTCTTCTTCTTCTTTCTTTCTTTCTGATTTTTCTCTTATTTCTCTTAACTCCTCCTTACACCTGGGCTTTTTTCCTTCTCCTGCTTATGCTCATTGTTTTTCTTCTCCTCCTCCTCTTTTATTCTTTTCCTTTTCCTATTGCTTCCCCCTCTCCCATTATTTATCTTTCTTTTCCTTATTGTTCTCAAATCCTCATCCTTCTCTTCTTCTTCTTCATCTAATTATTTTTGTCATTAAAACACCCCTAATTTACCTTATTAAATAAGTTTGTAACTTGCTTTGATATTCTGTGACATTCCTCTTTTTTCCATCCTTTTTAAAATTCTCCCTCCTTCACTCAGTAAAAACTGACCCTCTTTTTTTTTTCTTTTTTTTTTTTTCTTTTTCACGACCTTCTGTTGTCTGCACAGAGCCAATATTGTCTCATTTTCAGCATCTCCTGCACTCAGGCTGTCTGAACTGGTCATTAGAATGAAATCAGTAAAGAGGGAAGAAATAAAGGCTGATGGCATAATAATCTGCAGATGCCCTTTTATCTCTCCGTCTCTCTCTCTCTCCATCTCTCACATCGTCTCTCGTGCTCAGATGTCTCTCCTACTGTTTTCCAGCAAGAATTTGCACTTATTTAGCTTCTGCCTTGAAGCTAGCCATCTCACTTCTCCCACCTCCATATCTCTTTGTAATAAAGGAGTAGCCAATTACTCTCTGAAAAGGGCCACACTCGTGTCAAATCGTTCTCCTCCTCCTCCTCTCACTCTTCCTGTGTTGCTCTCTTTCTTCCTTTCTTTCTCCCACTGGGACTTTAACACCCTGTTATCAAAGAAGGTCAGCCCAGCCGCTATCATGTCGGGTCAAGCCCTCCCTTTTTTCCTTCTCGCCCTCCTTCATTTCGCTACTCGGTGTCCATCTGCATTGTGTTGTCCTTATCATAATGGAAGGATTGGATAACGCGTTAAGCTGAGCTGCATCGCAGAAGTTCAGGGGATGTCACAGAGTTATGCATTGCCCCTATAAATGAATGTTTCAAAAGGGTAAAAGATCCCTTAATATCCCCGAGACACCCCGCCAGTTTAAGAGCACGGATAAGTCCAGAGTGCGGGAGACAATTAAAGCTGAGATTTGAGCTGAGGAGCCAAGGTAGACAGGAAACTGAGAGACAGAAAGAGGAGGTGGCAGACGGGTAGAGAGAAAATAGGGATAAGAGAAGAGGAGGCAGACAGAAAGAAAGAGAGAACTTTTTAATAAAAGTAATACAATTTACATCAGGCATTAAAGGACCATACCATCCATTTTGCATGTTTGAACCTAATATATTCAATTTTCATACATATAATGTTACTGACAATCATTTCCCAAAGCATACTACTGGAACGGTGAATTAAAAATGTTTTTCCTACCTTCCAGTCCACCATTTCATCATTTATTCAGTTCATTCTGGTACGCTATTAAAATCAACTTGTTGATACTTGAAATGTTCTTGGGATAGGTAATCCATCATCACCAACAAGACGTGTATTCAGGTTTTTTTTAGAAGTTATGTAATTTTAGTGTTTAAGCTCAATAAAAAGTGTGGAGTGAATGTATGCCTCCACCGGGGAATATAGTCCCAAAAGAAGACCTGCGTTTATGGAAAAATTTAAAGGACCGTGACTTCATAAGGCTGTGTAACTATTAGCAGGAGAAACATGGATTTTTAAGGTGGGTGTATCACTTGAATATTTGATTTTGAAAGATTAAGAGATTTTGCAAAATATCAGGAAAGCTGAAATACGGTTTTATCCTTTGAGAAATAACTGTCAGTAACATTTCATGTATGAAAATTGAATATATTAGGCTCAAACATGCAAAATGGCCAGTATGGTCCTTTAACATGCATCTCATATCCAGCCTGTGTAGAGGTGAAGATTTAATGAAGATTTAAATGTGTCGCTGGGATGAGCACAGTTTGATTTTTCTCTTCTTCTCCAAATCAAAGGCATCAACCTGAGTTACATACTGAGAATATTCACATCCTTTAAAGTTGATGGGAAACTTGATTTTCATCTCTAATAACCTGAAGTTTTTCTGTAAAAAATCAAACTTTCATTGTGAGGACAGATATTTTAGAATTTCCTGTTAAACAGTCCCAGACACTCATTGCATTTTGTGTACATTGACACTTAATAAAGATGATATTTATTGAGTTATCCAGTTTCAAATCAATACCAGGCGGTGCTGGCCTTTGCAGTTTGAAAAGTCTGAAGCAGGTTTTGGAATTGGAACCGGCCATCCAGGCTGCAGCGGACCTGTTTGTCCTTCAACACTGTATTGCAATACAAAGATATTTCCAGGGAAGCAAATTTTCTTAACGTGACAAATGAGTGAATGCACCAAATAAAAATAATATATATTAAAAAAAAAAAAAAAAAAAAAAAANGTTTTTTTTTTTTTGTTTGTTTTTTTTTAAATTATTATTTCTAACACATCAAAATCTGGTTTTGGATAAGTAAAGCATACCTTGGTAGGGGGCCCCCTGGTGGACACCGAACCCTAAGCAGCAGCACCTTATGTTGCTTAATACATAGGACCGGCAGGTGTAAGTGGATNGAACCCTAAGCAGCAGCACCTTATGTTGCTTAATACATAGGACCGGCAGGTGTAAGTGGATTTATAAGATGCTGTGACAGACAAAGCTTAAAGGATCATACTGGCTATTTTGCATATTTGAGTGTAATATATTCAATTTTCATATATGTAATGTTACTGACAATCATTTCCCAAAGGATAAAACCGTATTTCAGCTTTCCTGATATTTTGCTAAATCTCTTAATCTTTCAAAATCAAATATTCAAGTGATACACCCACCTTAAAAATCCATGTTTCTCCTGCTAATAGTTACACAGCCTTATGAAGTCACGGTCCTTTAAATTTTTCCATAAACGCAGGTCTTCTTTTGGGACTATATTCCCCGGTGGAGGCATACATTCACTCCACGCTTTTTATTGAGCTTAAACACTAAAATTACATAACTTCTAAAAAAACCTGAATACACGTCTTGTTGGTGATGATGGATTACCTATCCCAAGAACGTTTACAGTATCAACAAGTTGATTTTAATAGCAGAATGAACTGAAATCAGTGGAGGTCTGGAAGGTAGGAAAAACATTTTTGATTCACCGTTCTAGTATTATGATTTGGGAAATGATTGTCAGTAAGGTTACACTTATGAAAACTGAATATATTAGGCTCAAACATGAAAACTGGGTGGTATGGTCCTTTAAAGCAGAAGCAAAAAGGAAAAGACAGAGCTCTTCATTATTGTTTTGTAACAGGGTAAAAAGGGGTCATCTCTTGTTTTTGTCCTCATGCCTCCTGATGATTACTGAGGAAACAAAAGAGCGATAGACTAAGACGATTATCCACCTTTTTTTTCATAACTCCAATCGCAAATTGTTTTTGGCTTGTTTTGCATTGTCTCTTACTTAATTAGTGACTGTATCAGAATATGATAAGAGTCATGAGACGAGGTTGGACCTGTACCACAGGGAATGAGAGAAGAGAAAAGCTCATTAACTCAGTGATGCTAATGTGTTTTTTTTTTTTTTTNTTTTTTTTTTTTTTTTTGAAATTACACAATAGTCCGTTAAAGGTTTAATAGCCTTGTTAGTTATTCACTCATCTAAATGAGTTTCAATTTGTTATCAGGCTTTTGTCCATCAGGGTTGACTTTTATGATCTCTTACAGTCCTGACAGTGTTGTTCAGTAGGAATACACACTGGAGATTTGACGTAAAAAAAATAAATATGCTTTATTGAATTTGATCCAAGGTGAATTTAGAATTAATTGACCAAACAGTGTTTTAAAAAAATAATAAAAAATCATCTCTGGTGTTTCCCGCTGAAACAGCTGCACCACCTGTTCTGTCATGAACATCCCTTTAACTCACATTTCAGATGTGGCGTTAAATTGCCCTTTTTAGCTCCAAAGTGGTATGAATGTCTCATGAGTATTTATGTTAATATTTGATATGTTAATATTTGTTTAGCTGTCAGCGGATGAATAATGCAGTGAACTGAACTGCAGATTGGCACACGCGGGTCTTTTCAATGCTGCATTCATAATGATTGTTGTCTGAAGGCTTTTTATTTCCCCCGTGTGGCCTTTGCTTTTTGGGGCTCAGTGTAGCCAGTAATACCACCGTTTGCTGCATCACTAATTCATTCACACAAACACGTCTGCATGCACAATAGCCTTATGGAAATGATCATCAATCTCTCCCTGCTCATTCACAAGCGCACAATCCAAGGCTTGTAGGACTGGCATATCTACATACAAATATTACAGCTGCTTATTGTGCTGGGCAGATCAAAGCGAACGGCGAACAATCCGAACTTGGTTGTAATTCTGCACTAATTTCCATAATCACTATTATAATAGCATGCTGCTAATTCTGTATATTTTGGCCTTTACGCTGCTGTTAACGATAACAATGGTGATTTGCATAATCACAGAAAAATGCACTGGCCTTTTTTTGTGTCACTTTTATGTATTCAGTGCACTATTACGCTGCAAAATGCTTCCCCGTCTGCATGTTTAGTGAACAATATCTATGTCTTTGTACTTTAACAGCCTTATAATATCAGAGCAACATAGAACAGCAACAAGCAAACATGAAATAGTTGACGATGCTTATGTATTTATGTTGTCACCCTTATTTTCTGTGTGGTTCTAATAGGCGTTCATAGAGAACAAACAGGAAAGTTTCCCTGAAAAAAAGCAGTGGTGAGTTTTTGTGTGTCAGCGTTGAACATTCACTACTGCAGGTCACCTTCCAGTCAAATATCATCTCTCATATTCATTTTTTTTTTTTTTTTTTTTTNTTTTTTTTTTTTTTTTTTTACTTTTTATTCTATTTTCAGTATTTATTCATGTTATTGGCATTCTTGCTGTAAATTCAGTTGTTCTTTATACTTTCTTTTATAGGTACTGGAAACATAAAATACCGGTATTCAAATAATGGTGGATATCTAATTATAGTCAAGGGGGCGAAGTCAGTGGGAAGAAATAAAGGCGTGTTTGTATGTCTGTTACTGGTTCAGGCAAATATTATGCAATCCTGCTGACACCAGATGACAGCAGCCATGTCTGAAATACCAAACCACTTTAAAACCTTTCCAGCCGCCATCCTTTCAGCCTGTAGGTGCGGACGGGCTCAACATGAAACAAAGCCGTAAACCTGGAGCCCGTCCCCGGTGAGGAGCAAGTGATTTGTGTTATCACCAACACAGAAAAGTGGGTAAAGTGGATGAAAATGAACCTTTAAAAGAGCTGGCTGGAGGCGTGTTCGCACTGTGGCGGTGGTTATTATGCAGTTATGGGTTCGTCCATCAGCGGTGGGACATGTTGAAAGTCGGCCACAAAGCTCTAGTTTTGGTTTTGCTTCACACCACACATCCATAACCAGCTACAAGGATGCTCCTTACTTTCAGCACGAACCATAACACAGCTTTGGTGAGAAGCATGGAGATTATATCGCTTAAAATGAGAAATAAAGGCCTGCGTCTAATAAAGGCCTGGTTCTCTGTGCAGTTGAGGAAAATAAAGGCTCCAGCCACTATTAGAGCATTTACGGTACACGAGTTTCTAGTTTGGGTGCTGTCTATAAACTGGCAACATGGAGTAATATGAGAATGTGATCGTTTGGTTTATGTGGAATTCAGAAAGAAAGAATACATGCTCTCTCTCTCTCTCTCTCTCTCTCTCTCTCTCTCTCTCTGTAACTTANGAAAGAAAGAATACATGCTCTCTCTCTCTCTCTCTCTCTCTCTCTCTCTCTCTGTAACTTAACTTAGCCTTAATCAATTATTAATCACCTATTAAAGCAATGAGAATCACTGATCTTACAGCATGTTCTTATAATATTCCAAAAATATATTCCACGGCTCCAAACCCACACGGTGTGGTGACAATAAACTTGATCTTGTAGCTTCAACAAAAACAGTCAAATATTCCCAATTAACTCTAACAGGTTAATTAAAGACGTGGAATTTATAGTATTGATATATGGGATAAAATTACTGTGAATTAAAAAATAAGTTTAAAATCCGTAATAAAATGAAACAGTATCCAGGAAATCAATAACTCAGCTGTTTGATCACTGTTGCAAACTAAATAATTTCTTGAAGATGAGCTATTACAACAAGCTATTACAAGAAGTTTTATCAAGGCAACAAGAAAGTAAGGATGATGATGAGGAAAAAGTCAGATATCTCATATCGTGAGTCTGACGGATGCTTTATCACTAAATCAGTCAAAATCGGTCGCTATGTTAATAAATTTTACATTCAGAACGTTGAGAAGCTAAGATCAAACATGAATTATGGAGCTCCACAGATGAAAAAATCATTAAAAGTATAAATGTGAAACCCTGAGTGTTGTGACATAAATTATATTTTTCATCCCCTGACTATATTCGTGTTCTGTAAATTAAGTGGCAGAGTTGAAACTGGGAACACCTCCAGCTGTGTCAAGTGTAATTAATTTTTGGTTTTTGAAGGAAGGATGGGAAATATTACACACACTTTCCATTCCATTAGAACGTCAAGCAATTCGGTTATCAAGCTGGCTTTACAACACGCTGCACGCAAACGTCACAAACGCTGTTAAAACGAGAAATAATGACGTCGGGAACTTGTGAAAGTAATTATCTGTGTTTGCGCATCACCTTGTTGGTCATCTGATAAAGCGGAAAGAAGATTAAATTCTAACTGAACAGGTTCCGATCCTCCACTTTACACAATAAACTGAGTTATGCTCCAAATATAACAACGTATTTAAAATTAATTAACCCGCTCAAAACAATAATTAGCATTGTTTTTTTTATTAATATGGAAATGGGCCACCAACGTGACTCATGAAGTAAACTTGTTTTTAGCTCTCCATCTGATTTGAAACATGATAGACTGAGAGAGAGAGAGAGAGAGAGAGAGAGAGAGAGAGAGAGAGAGAGAGACAGAGAGATGAAATATGCAAATGAACCCCTCATCATCACCAAATAAGTTAAAAATAAAAAGTTCTCCTGGAGTTAAATGCACACAGATTTCTTTGATGATGCCAGTTTCCATAAACTTGCAAACTTGAAATTATTGCTGCACTCTCACATTAACTGTAAATCTTCATCATTAGTCTGTTGACTATTAATATTACTAATAAATAAATTACTAATCATTTCTATTCTTATTATATAATACAAATATGTTACTGCCCAATATTGACAATGTTATAGTTTTGCTTTGTTCTTAGGACATGTGGAAGGCTAACATACTACTGAGGTTTTGGACCTATATTTATCCATTGCAGGTTCATGCTCATATTATCCACAGTGCCTTGCTCAGGGGCACCTTAAAGGACCATACTGGCCATTTTGCATGTTTGCGCCATATATATCCAATTGTCATACACGTAACGTTACTGACAATCATTTCCCAAAGCATACTACTGGAATGGTGAATTAAAAATGTTTTTCCTACCTTCCTACCTACCGCCATTGGTTTCAGTTCATTCTGGTACACTATTAAAATCAACTTGTTGATACTTTGGGTAGATACCGTATATATTCGAGTACAATCCAATCTCGTATGTAACCCTGATGGTTGTTCCATCAATTTATTTGTTTAGCAAATTACTTGTTTTTCTGGGTATTGTCATAGTATTCCTGTGATTTTCTGAAAATAATCCATGTACCGGTACCGGTAAATAGCTGATTACTGTAACTGACATTAGCTGACATTAACTTTTCTGGACTCCTCTTCCTCGTCTGAATCGCCAAACTGCGTCTGTGTCATTTCCATTCTGTGTTGTATCTTATCTCAAGCTTCTTGCTAATAAAGCATAAAACATGTTGAATGAGACTACCAAATAATGGTACCGTATCTGGATATGAAACATCACTGTTATAAGGTCATCTCTGATTGGCCCATTCTTTTGTCTTTGACCAATCATAATAGTGCTTACTGGCCACCACAAAATGTGCTGGATCAGATGTTTAGTCAGGAAATATCTCATTGTAAGGTATGATTTAAACTATTTTCCATGGGTAGTGGTAATAGTAGTATTTCCACCCTTGGAAATTTCCTTCTCTGGGATCAAATTTGAATTTCTCGTGTATAAGCCGACCCCCGATTTACTTTGTGATGTTTGGTAATAAAAACTCAGCTTATACTCGTCTATATAGTAATCCATCATGAACAAGACGTGTATTCAGGTTTTTTTTTTTTTGTTTTTTGTTTTTTAGAAGTTATGTCATTTTAGCATTTAAGCGTGATAAAAAGTGCAGAGAGAATGTATGTCTCCACCAGGGAATATAGTCCCAAAAGAGGACCTGTGTTTAAGGAAAAATTTAAAGGACCATGACTTCATAGGGCTGCATAACTATTAGCAGGTGAAACATCAATTTTTAAGGTCGGTGTGGCTTCAGTATTTGATTTTTGAAAGATTAAGAGATTTTGCAAACTATCAGGAAAGCTGAAATATGGTTTTATCCTTTGGGAAANAAGATTAAGAGATTTTGCAAACTATCAGGAAAGCTGAAATATGGTTTTATCCTTTGGGAAATGATTATCAGCAACATTACGTGTATGAAAATTGGATATATTAGGCTCAAACATGCAAAATGGCGGTATGGTCCTTTAATGTTGATAACAAGGAAAGGACAAGTGCTACCGACAGTTTAGAGGTCAAACTAGTAACTTTTACATCTGCTAGTTTGCTTTTCTCACCTATTCTGACTTTAAGTAGTTCATTTCATCACGATCAAAACAAAGGTTCGAACAGATTAAATGTCTCATCTAATTTTTATTTTGTAAAATTTATTTATTTGAAAACATTTTATTTACTTATTAGAATAAATCAAATTATTAGAAAGCCAAACCTGTGACTCCCAACATCAAAACAACAATATACTTGATGAAATGCTGAGGCGCCCGAACCTTTTTTCAGAAATTTATTAAAACAGGTTTTGAAAAAAAAAGATCTAATTCAAGAATACCTCCATATCTTTTTTAGTGGAGGCAGTTACAGGAGAAGTGCTTGATCAGCTGAATTCTGGAAGTTCCTGGACTGTTATCAGGTTGACTTACTGTATGTTCTCTCTGCTAGAGCTTCATACTATTAAAAGCTGAAATTACAATGTCTCACACTGATGATAAATGGACAAGAGAGTTAGCTCATATAGTCAGAAAATGGGATGGGGGGGATTTGCAAATGAGATGTATAAAAAGTGGAAGGGTATGAGGAATAAAAGTATTATTAAAAAGTTAGAAGCCTCCACTAACTTTGACTTGAATTTCAAGAACATCATTTTGTTTCAGGCTGTGCTTGGCTAATCACATTGCTATGCAGCAGCCTGACGTTCAGGCTGCATGAGCGTCAAGTTCTCTCTGACTTTGCCCTCATGTAAGCCTTTCTCTGTAGCAACAAGTGATTCAAGTCAAGTCAAGTTTATTTGTTTCGCCCAATGTCACATCCAACATTTCAAAGGGTTGTACAGGCCTGCACATTAACGGTTCCCGACCCAGCCAGAGCTCTACAAGATGAGGAAAAACTCTCTCTAAAAAAAAACCTTATTATATAAGGACAAATGGAAGATACCTTGGGAGAGATGATTCAAAGAGAGATTCCCTCTCCTCAAATGATCAGGTGATGCAATAGGAGCTGCAGGTGGAGAAACAGGTAAATTACAAAGATCCAAAAAAAAAAAAAAAANAAAAAAAAAAAAAAAAAGAAAAACTTTACAGAATGATATAATCAATGATATCAATGATCCAGTGTCAATCTAATCGATATATGATTTAAAATATGAGTCACATAAAGTGAATGTCCACAAGTGGGAATGTGTTTTCTTTTTTTTTTTTTTTTTNTTTTTTTTTTTTTTTTGTGGTGCGGGTGTTAAAGGTCAAAGGGAGATACTACAGCAAAATGAATGCCTCAACACACAGCATGACTTTGAATTTTGCTCCATGCTTATTTTATACAAGGAGGGCAGGCTGTGCTGCTTTTCAATACACGGATAAACTACATCCGTGTTACACAGGAAGACCTTACAGCAGAGATTGACACACAGACACCTGTTCATTTGTGTGTGTGTGTGTGTGTGTGTGTGTGTGCATGTGTCTGTATGATAGACACAGCAATAAGGACACACACTGGGGGTGAAATAATTGGGAGGTTTTAGAGGGACTTGTGATAGTATGGTCAGTTTTCGGTGGTGGTGGTTGGGGGGGAGGGATGGAGGGGGGACTCTGAGAGGCGGAGTCAGCACACCTCAGGGGAGGAGCCAGCTGGGCACAAAGCAGACACCACCAGGCTAGGGCATCATCAGGGTCAGAAGCCACATAGCAGACATTTGAATGGACTTCTGGTCACAGCGAGCTTCATGAGGGTCCACATATCCAAAAAGAGACAGAAGTGGATTAGCAAGACACGTAAGGGGAACAGCAGTTAGCAAAAGTTGTGAGAAGCTGATGTATCCTGATGCTCTGGCGTTATTTTCCTGCAATACTGAGGCAGCCCAGCAGAGTGAGCCAGTCCAGCAGACAGTACGAGGACACTTCATAGGACAGTGCAGCATTATAACATTGGCACTTGGGAAACAAATTGTCAACGAAGCAAATATTTGCTTGTCCAGGTTAGCGTGTTTCGTTTAGCCGTCAGAGGGTTACAGCTTGGGTTTCACAGTTTCACACATTTGCAAGAGATCACGAAATGCTTGATTTGTGTGGGTACGTGCATTTCTACATACAATGAGCAGTGATTAAACTGTTTACCATGATTGTGTTCATAATGAACCATTCCGTCACACCGCGACGCAGCTTGGCAACACAAAGGTTCTGATTGGCTCAGCCGCTTCTCCAGACAGGAGAACCTTTGAATGGCTGGCAGAGTCTGAGACCTGGGTCTGCAGGCAGACTTCCCACAATGCACCCCGGGGAGAGGGAGAAGAGAAACACGGCTCTGTTTTTCAGCTTTTTAGCAGAACATCTCCAAGCTCCACGTGTGATATCTCTAGATTTCAAAAAGAAGGTCTGCAGTGCATTTTAAGGCGTAAATCTGGACATATGGTGAGAATGGAGATGGGCGAGGAAAGCAACTGCTGTCAAATGTGGCGTGTTGATTACAAGAGTGGCCAGGTGATCAGAGTAATTGTGCAGACCAGCTCTGGTTGGAATGGAGACAGAGTGGCTCATTGTGGGTGATTTCACCGTGGTTTTTCTGCTCGTTGTGCATCCACAGCAGGAGATGGAATTCCACTGGGGTCTCTGTACTCCAGTGGTTTGGAGCAACATGTGGTCTAAGTCAGTATGGATGGATGTATACGACTGAGACTGAACACGTGTGCTGGTGTTTTGTGTCTTTGTGTGTGCTTGCATCCATGGATGTAAGTTGGAGACTACAAGAGAGTGTGTTTGTTGGTGTGCGTAGGCGTAAAAGTGTGTGACTGACAGCTCTGAGCGAGTGGGGTTAGTTCACTGCTGAGAGAAGACCACAGGAGAGGAGCTGAAATCAGCGGGAAGCAACAAACTGCACACACACACACACACACACACACACACACACACAACATCCTATGTACTCTCAACTATACATATGCATAGAGGGCATACTATCAGTACACACAGGTTGCACAAGTTCCAGCCCTAAAAAAAGATGTTTGTACTCAACATCAAATACCCATGCAACCCCATGCTTAATACACACACATACACACACACTCTTACCAAGTGTGGAATAACTATAATGCTTATTTGACATGCTTGATCTTATATTCAACATTTAAAAAAACACTCTACCAGCTTATTTTAATCAGCTGGAGGTTCTTACTGTATGTTAATGTACTTTTTCACAGGCTGAAGTGTTGCTTTGACCTCCTTATTCGCTGCTTATAATACTTTATGATTTGTACGGAACTGATGACATCGATGTGAATCGCCTCGGTTTGATTGAAATCTTTCCATTCAGTTTTGCTGAGCAGCAACACGTGTCTTCTTTGCTTAAAGGACCATACCTCCCATTTTGCATGTTTGAGCCTAATATGTTCAATTTTCATACATGTAACATTACTGACAATCATTTCCCAAAGGATAAAACCGTATTTCAGCTTTCCTGATATTTTGCAAAATCTCTTAATCTTTCTAAATCAAACATTCAAGTGATACACTCACCTTAAAAATCCATGTTTCTCCTGCTAATAGTTACGCAGCCTTATGAAGTTTAAATTTTTCAGTAAATACAGGTCTTCTTTTGGGACTATATTCCCTGGTGGAGACATACATTCACTCCATACATTTTATTGCGCTTAAACGCTAAAATTATGTAACTTCTAGAGAAAACCCTGAATACACGTCTTGTTGGCGACGATGGATTACCTATCACAAGATTGTTTCAAGAACGTTTCAACGAACAAGTTGATTTTAACAGCATAACCAACCTGAAACCAATTCCTGTAGGACAGAAAGGTAGGATTTTTTTTAAACTCACGGTTCTAGTATTTTTGGTTCGTTTTTGGTGGGTTTTTTTGGGAAATTATTTCATACATGTAACCTTACATGTATGAAAATTTAATATATTAGGCTCAAACATGCAAAATGGATGATATGGTCCTTTAAGGCTCAGTAGACATTTCATTTTTGAAAGAAACTTTTAAAGCGTGAACTCGGTTTGAAGCTCGATGTTTTTTTCCTCTTTAAAATGTCCGTTAAGAACAAAGGCTGTAATTAGAATCTGTGAAAGTATCATCCATCGCGGCGATTACCAACACGGGTTCACTCCCCCGTCCGTCCCTTGCGTGTCTTAAAATACAGTAAAAAAAAAAAAAGNAAAAAAAAAAAAAGCGAAACAATGTGAGCGACAGCTGTATGTATCTCGATCCAGAGTCTTTGTCTGTGCTTATTAACGCCATCTGAGATATTGCTGTGGAAATTGTGTCCTCGTGTGTGGGAACAGCGTTTTTTATTGTTGGTTTGTGTTTGTGTGGGAAAGTGCAGATTGGAACGCGAGCAATCGGTATGTAAGCATAATGTATGTGTTCGTGTGTGTGTGTGTGTGTGTGTGGGGGGGGGAGCATATGCACTACCTAGATAAGAAAGTGGTGTTGCTGCTGAGTGAAAACCCTTTAGAATTGGCCCGGTGGGAAAAGCGGACACAGCCTATCAAGGAGCCAGAGACCTGACAAGACAGGAAGATTGTAGCCATGATGTAGAATGAAAGCAAATGCTAATATTGTGATTATTACTAATATAAGATTATTATTAATTTTCTCTATCGTTCTCTCGCTTCCACGCCCTTGTGTAAGACTTCGGCTCACCTGCATTAAGTACCACTGACGGACTAAATCTCTTTTTATGGCGACATTTACAAGCACATCAGAATGTGCGAGAGATGCCAAATTGGTTTTGATTTTCCTCCAAGAAATGACTTCTTCCCTCGTTTCTACAAGCACTGAACTCACCATGGAAGCCTTATCAAAACAGTCCCTGCTCTCCGCTGCAACGATGAGGTAACTTTAGCAATGAAACAACAACACGCTGTTTACTCTGATGGATTGCCTATTGAATATCAAGTGAGTTTCCAAATCCTGAAAGTTAAGTTTCATATTCTGCTGAAATTTACTGAACCCAAAAGCTGCACGAATGGTCGGAAAAATCTGTCTGATGGTCTGTTTTGGAAAATAGTTGGCCTATTTTTTCCAGACACCCTCACGGTCCCTATTTGTGACCAAATACAACAAAAGGATGAATGCTTATGCTTGCAGCTCGATTGGACAGTTCTGCTCTCTCTGCAGCAAAACGGAGTCTTAGCATTTTTAACCAGCATTAACAACAACCGTGGTGTAGTTTAACATCTACAGTCAAGGTAAATTTCTGCCTTGCTCAACAGGACTGAGGCTCTTGTCAGTGCGATGTAGGTCAGGCAGGTCTGCCTCAGCGTGCATATTGAGGTGAGGGATTAAAGTAGTTTTAGTTGGCAGATCTGCTGAACGTGCACAGCACAGCAGCAGCTGGAGGAAAGGTGGCTGGCTGAGCAGTCTGCCACTTTTCTGCTTCTCTTAGTGGAAGCAGCAACCTGACCTCCACTCAGATTATCGTCTTGGTTGTATAGGGACATTGAGATTAACTGTTTTATAAGCGCCTATAAACGTCATGGTGTCCAAACCGTAAGAACTTAGAAGTCACGGTTTAAAAGGAAAAAAAAAATTCTCTGGGTTCACCTGCAAAAAAGTCAACTGAGTCTTAGAGCGACTAGCAATGCCCAGCAATGTCTCTCTCTCTCTCTCTCTCTCTCTCTCTCTGTGTGTGTGTGTGTGTGGCTGATTGACTTACGCTGCTCCTGCATGTGTGTATGTGTGTCGGCTGCCTCACGCTGTTTCGCATTGCTGCAGCTATAATCTACCTTAAGTTTAGGATGCGAGAGAACCTCGACACCTAACCCTTATATCCACCGAAAAACACATCAAATTGGTAGTGTGAGAATATTTTGGTTATCTTAAAAATGATGGCGGATATCCGCTTTAGAGGTCTGGATCCAGCTCTGCGTGGCCAAGTCAAGCTGAAACACTCCACTAACTAATGTTAGCTGCAGAATTAAGTTAAAACACTCCACTAGCTAATGTTAGCTGCCGGTTTAAGCTAAAACGCTCAATTAGCTAATGTTAGCAGCAGGTTTAAGCTGAAACACTCCATTAGCTAATGCTGGCAGCAGGTTTCAGCTAATGTTAGCACTAGTTAATGTTAACATTAGATTATTATTAAAAGACAGGAAGATGGGAAAATGTTCATACTGATTATGTTTGTGTTTGTGTGTGTTACATAATAAATAATTGTGAACTCATGACTGTTTCTCTCACTATAATCGTACTGTCTAAAATTCAAACCATGACATCCCTACTTGGCTGAAGGTGATACATGTTTCGTGATGGTTCAGGTCATCTCGCTAAGACGACTGGGTGTCTGAGCTTTTCAGCTCTCTACTAAACAACCTTCCTGTTTTCTAATTTTTTTTTTTAGCCAGAGGACAGTTTCTGTTCCAGCACAGCTTCAGGACGATTCCAGTCTAATTTTTCTGTTTATCTAAAACTGAATATAGCCACCTAGTTGTTAAAGATGATTACACTTCATAATTAAAGTACGTTTCTTTGTAGTTATTCTGAAGACAGTTCATAAATGGAGAAATATTGCTTTAGTTTTATTCAGTGTTTAGTGTGGGTTTTTCATGCAGGGACACTAAAATGTGTCTAAAAAGTACATAGCCAACAGATAGTTGAAGAATTTAATTAGACACTTGTGATCACCTCCCACAGGGAAACTGATCGTGTTCATCAAAACAGAGTTTTAACTTATCTCCAGAAGGTTTCCTGGCCATATCCAGTCTTTATCTGCTGACCTTTGTACCTGTTCTCTGGCCACCAAATCAAGCTGTATTATTATTTTATTTCCTCCTTTGTTATTAAACTCCACTATGATAGCATCATTTCTTATAAGACAAAAGTTATCTCCGCGGTGGCCCAGCTGCTGCAATCATCTTTCAGATAACCATTAAACGCTTTCATCTGTTATCATGGAGCCACAAATTAATAGTGCAAAGGATTTATATCTGTGTGTGTGCAAGCATGTGTCATTCACGGTATCAAAGCCTGTGCATGTGTGTCCATTTCTTTGTACTTGCTAATTTTGTGTGTGTGTGTTTGTGTGTGTGTATGAGTATGGTGGCATATGAGCACAGAAATTGTACGTAATAACAATACACCGCCGTGGCTCCTCATAAAGGACTGGCCACGAAAGGTCCTCCTTTGTCATCTACTGTCGCTCTTCATTACCGCCCCTCATTTCTGATTATTCACTCCCATTATTAAACCAAACTATCACTGTTGGGTTTATTGTGCTATTAGCTTTCTCGCCTGCTTCCAAATTGTCACCTTTGATTATTCGTCCTCACATTTTGAATCATTAACAGGGAAAAAAAAAAAGAGTTTGTTATTGTAGCGATTTTGAATGTGTGTGGACTACATGCACACAGGGACATATTTATTTATTATAGCCATCTCCCCTTGTTGAATGCATGCACAGAATAAATGCTGTATACCATCTGCTGGCTCTGCTGCAACATACAACTTTTTTTTTTTTTCAGACTTTAATTTAGATTTGTGTCTCTGCTCCTTCCACCTTCGTTCTTGCTTCCCTGACACCTATTGCTTGATTCTCTCTTTGGAAGGCTCGCGGATGCGGGTTGAAAAACTGATCTGGTTTGCTGACAGATTGGGCGAGGAGACGTCTGGCCTGCCAAATCTTTGGATGACTTTTTTTTTTTCTGTCTGGGCGGATGAACGTGAGGCTGGCTGACCACCAAATTGTGTGGTTTCTGGCTGGCAGCATGGCTGGCTCTCATTGGGCGCTGTGTGGTTTATTGATTGAGTTCCTGTCTGGCGGACTGGCTGGCTACCCAGCTGCTTCGACTATCGAATGAGTACATATTTAGTAAATACTTCCCAAGTAACTGTTTCCATTAGTACTTTGAGGAAGTATTTAACAAAAAAAAAAAAAAAAAAAAAAAAAAGGCTTTCAAATTGTAGATTAGAGAAGTTACTCATTATAAACAATACTGAATGTCTGGATTGACGGTCTGCTGACTTCTCTGATTGGCAGAAATCCTCCTTGATATCCTAACAAAGATAATTAACACAACCCACTTTAACAATGATGTATTATAGATATTATATTAAATATATCAAATTATAGTTATAATGAATCTCTCTATAGGTGTGACAGCCATTGAAATAGGTAATGCTGCTGCTAGGAAAATCCTGAGGCTCTCTCTCTCTCTGAAACCCTTTGAATGTGTGGAACTGTCAGCTTTAAGCAAATATCGAGACAGACACAGCATGTCTGAAAGTTGCACATCTCAGCTGCAGAAGGTGAACATTGTAACCTTGTCTTTTTATGCAGTATGTGTAAGTTTCACTGAGTGAATGCGTGTGTGTGTGTGTGTGTGCATACAGCATTAAAACCACCTGCCTNTGGACTCCACAGACCTCTGAAGGTGTCCTGTAGTGTCTGGCACCGAGACGTTAGCAGCAGATCCTTAAAGTCCTGGAAGTTGTGAGGTGGGGCCTCCATGGATCAATTGTTTTTTCAGCACATCCCACAGATGCTGGATTGGATTGAGATCTGGGGAATTTGGAGGCCAAG
>VXCM01007336.1:5862-27191 GCA_014773175.1 Lucifuga dentata
AAAAAAAAAAAAAAATAGATGGAAAAGAGTCATTTCAACAAAATCAGTTTTCTTGTCACCAGCACCTAGTGGCCGCTGGAGGAACTGCAGATAAAGGCTCGTCTTAATTGGCTTCAGTATTTAACTGTGTTGGTCCAAGTCTGAACACAGATGGAGAGGAGGCAGAGTGAGGAGAGCCAGGCACAGCAGGGGTCTTCTGGCTCTGATTGCCACTGCGGAGGGATCCTGTCAGATGATTATGGGCACAGCGAGGGGCTCCTCACTCTCTGATGGCTGTCAGCCTCAAACACACTTTTTATTGGGCTGTCAAGCCAATGCCATGGCTGAATAAACATTCATGTAAAGAATACAGCCATCTAATCTGCCTAAGTCTCAACGCTGGGCTGCTACATCCCATCTCCGCTAACTGGGGCACGGAATAAAAATAAAACCCTGTAATGGCTGTGGACACTGGCAGGAATATTCTACGCCAACAGGAAATGGCAGATGAAAAGTAAAAAGAAATATACAAAGGCCACATAGCAGCAGGCCAGCGGTGCTTCGACATCAAAGCGTCCGTTTGTGAACACCATGTTTTGTTTCAGCTCACTGATGCCGCGTTAAAGGATGCCATGGCTTTCTTTACCAGGTTTCAGTGTTTTTCACTTTCATCTCGCTGCTGTTTGGAGGTGACGTTTAGCTTTAATGTGCTAATTAATACTCCATCATCATTCTTTTTCTCTCCATCTTTGGTGCTAAACACCATGAGGGCTCTAAATAAGGGTTCTTAGCTTAGCTTAGCTTAGCTTAGCTTTTTATTATCCCAGTAAAACAAATAATGTTAAATAATAATTCTGCATGATTTGGCATGGAGTATTTGTAAATTGTTAATTAATTTATTTGTAAATTGTCTAGGAAAGTGAAATTTCTACGAGCCAAACAAAATACTTCACAAATTATGTCGAATTCCAAATTTATTGGCCGCTTACCCTCTTAATAATATTATGTAAGGAGAGTTTTAATTGGTTAGTTTACGTCTGTCATGGATGCTTTTTGTTGATTGGTTTAAATTGTGGGCGGGTTAAAGGTCACGAAGGGGACGGAGTTCATCGGCCATCGTTTGGTTTTAGCTAGCTAATGTTGGTTTTAGCTAGCTAATGTTGTTATGACGGATTAAAACAAAATTAGATACTCAAGAAAGGAAAATGAAGAAGAGACGAAACGTAAAAAAAAAAAGGGATTTAACCCAAAACCTGTGGATTTTTCAGCTCTGGCGTCAAAATGACGTCATTTGTAAGAGACGGAAGAGAAATCTGCAGAGCTTCTCTCACCTGCTGCTCAGGCAGGTGAACGAACTTTCTGGAAAAAGGACCAGAAATGGATCCAAAGCGGCTGAATCCTCTGAGCTGTGGCTGGTTTTTATCCACCTGCTTCAGAATCTGGATTTTATGACCAGAAACGTGAATTTACTGCAAAGAAAAATCCAGAAGACAAAACTTCTAAAGGTAAGAAAATGCTTTTATACGTTATTTTTTGGGTTTATTGTAGAATGTTGCTGCGTTGTTGTGTTTGTTCTGCTGACCGGAAACTGTTGCTCAGTGGCGTGTGTGTTTGTTTGGTGTGTTTTTGGCTTGTCATGGTGCATCTCTCTCTCTGACACACACACACACACACACACACCGTTACACGCTTGAATACCATTTTTTAATTTTAAATTTTATTTATTTTAAGGTTTAAGGCTCTTTCTGACTGATGCTGAACTTTTCAGGCCAATAACTGGTTTGTGTGTGTGTGTGTGTGTGTGTGTGTTCTCTAAAGGACGTGAAAGTGTGTTTTAGATGATGTGTTGTTTTTTTTTTTTGTTTGTTTTGCTGCTTTGCCAAAATTCCTGCAGTAGTACCTGTGTTTCTCTGCTTTAGTTTGACTCTCTCTCTCTCTCTCTCTCTCTCTCTCTCTCTGTTGCATGCTGGGAGTGTGTGTGTGAGTGTGAGCGTGGCTCTTATAAATATGAAAATGTTGGAGATCATCATTGTAAACCTGCATGATAACGTAGTATAGCTGTAATGGGATCAGAGGCGTGGTTTTAATCTGAGAGAAGAATCGGCGTTACCTGTTCAGCTGACGACCAGAGACACGTGAAGGGAAATGATGTCGTTATGTCGTGTTGGATTAAATGCAGTAAATGTTTGTTATTCTTCATTTAACTGGATTATGTGAGCGCTGGCAGGGGGTAAATAAGAAAACCTGTGATCCGGGTTCTGCATTGTTCAACAGAATAATTGAATCCATCATCGCCTCTTTCAGCGTTGTTTGACTCATAACACGGATCACAGCCAGACTTCCTCTCATTTCTGACTTATTTCCTCCCCACTGCTCCTTTAATACCTTCATCAGCTTCTAAACAAATAACAGCTGGAATGGCTTCAGCAGCTGCTGAGCTGATGGAGAATTTTACTTTCAAGTGGCTTTCTGTGCAGTCCTAATGAGAGTCTACAGGCTGTTATACACCGGAGATTAATAATACTTTGAAGTATTTTGTGTGTTAATAATATTTTTTAGCTCCTGTTGTGTTTATGGAGACTTTCCTATCAGTGATGGAGTTTTGCTTGACTAAATTGCTGCATTTATTTATTTGATCAAGCTTGATTTTTTTCCTACTTTTGCCTCGAACACAAATGCATCAGACCAATCAAAGTGCTGTTTGCTGCTAACCTCTAAACTTTCAACATGGCGGATCGTCTGATTGCTTTTGTGTCAGAGAACGCCATCCTGTATGATAAAGTGATAAAGATAACGTATGGAGGAGGATAGCTGAAGATATGACGTTGATTATTGATTATTTATTTCATGGCGGAAACATACATTTTCTTCTCTGCATCTCTATGTTGAATCAGTTCAATTAAAGGACCATACTGTCCATTTTGCATGTTTGAGCCTAAATATTCAATTTTCATACACGTAACATTACTGACAATCATTTCCCAAAGCATACTACTGGAACGGTGAATTAAAAATGTTTTTCCTACCTTCCAGACCTCCATTGGTTTCAGTTCATTCTGCTATTAAAATCAACTTGTTGATACTGTAAACGTTCTTGGGATAGGTAATCCATCATCACCAACAAGACGTGTATTCAGGTTTTTTTAGAAGTTATGTAATTTTAGTGTTTAAGCTCAATAAAAAGCGTGGAGTGAATGTATGCCTCCACCGGGGAATATAGTCCCAAAAGAAGACCTGCGTTTATGGAAAAATTTAAAGGACCGTGACTTCATAAGGCTGTGTAACTATTAGCAGGAGAAACATGGATTTTTAAGGTGGGTGTATCACTTGAATATTTGATTTTGAAAGATTAAGAGATTTAGCAAAATATCAGGAAAGCTGAAATACAGTTTTATCCTTTGGGAAATGATTGTCAGTAACATAACATGTATGAAAATTGAATATATTAGGCTCAAACATGCAAAATGGACGGTATGGTCCTTTAAGTGACTTTGACAAAAAAATTAATAAACATCATGTTTTCTGTGATGAATTATTTATCTCAAGCATGTTTTAAGACTCTATAAATGGATTTTTTTTATGGCGTGTTGGAATGAACTGAAACCAATGGCAGTCTGGAAGGTAGGAAAAATAATTCTAAAGTTTACCCCTCAGTAGTATGTTCTAGAAAATGGTTGTCAGTAATGTAACATATGTGCAAATTGTATATATTGGGCTCAAACACGCAAAACCACGGGTATGGTCCTTTAAGTAATGCATGCCTGTATCTGGCACTCTGAAAGATTATTGAAGTTTTTGGGGTTTTTTTTTTTTTTTTTGCACTTTTTTTGTGCAAACATTTCAAAGTCATACAGTATCTTTGTATCTCAAACACAAAACCAACTTGGTTTGACAGACTCGTTTCATGAAGACGCATCGGGCTGAGATATGAAGTATCACAGAAGGAAATCTGAATAAAATGAACTCATGAATAAGAAATATTTTATGCTTATTTTATTTTCTTCGCTTCTGTTTTCCCTGGTGTTTCAGCATGAAAGCCATGGAAAGTGAGCAGCCAGAGGATTTGGGGAAGATAATCAGATAGCTGAGCAGACTGTCTGATTGGTTTGATATTCAGCTTTAATCATAGAGAATGCCAAATTCATTATTTGTACACTTCATTCTTTCCTTTGTAGTTACGGCCTTTAGAAATATTGAACTTTGTGAGCTCTGTAATTAACAGATTGCAATTCTGCACTCTGTGTGTGTGTGTGAGTGTGAGTGTGAGTGTATGTGACAGTAGAGGGAGAGGGAGATCAAAGAACAATACAAACAGATGTCTCAAAATGATATGAGATCTAAATTTCACCTCATAAAAAGAATAATGTGAGATTAAAAAGCAAATCAAAATGTACAGATGTTCATGAACATCACACCAGCATGGGGGGGGGGGGGNGGGGGCTTAGATCCCCGCGGACCATGGGACCCCCACATTCTAATGTTGGGGGTCCCATGGTATTTCTAGTGACTAAACAGCATGACTTGGGTTCGTTTCCGCCTCGGTATGGTTCGTTTCAGCAGGTCTGAACGCAGAAATCACACCAAGGCTGAAACAAAACCACACTGAAGCTGTTTCAAAGAGGCGGTCTGGTTCCGTCTCCAAGCTTGTTGTGTTCAGTTCCACCAAAAAACGTTTTCTTTCTGATGTTATCTTCCCTCCAATCAAGAGGGTAAATCCCCAAAATGTCATCTGAATGCATCACATGTTCTTCTCATCATATGAAGCAACATGTGGTTTTCTACACATCCTGAAGTCAGATTCAGCTTCTGCTGTCATAGTTTTCTTGGACCAAATGATGATTATGACTTGGAAAGTAGTTCTGGACTTGCTTCAGCTGGAACTGGGGTAGCTGTCCATGGTTCTGGACTTGTTTCAGCAGGGTTTGGGTTGCTGTCCATGGTTCTGAATGTTGCAGACAGTATACAGCATATTTGAATTTGACCTGGTTGTTGTTACTGTGTGTGCAACAACAGCAACCACACACAGCAACAACCACAAACAGCAGCAACAATTCAAATATGCTGCATGATACTGAATTATACTGTCTGTATCATTCAGCACCACAGACAACAACATAAACCCCTCTGAAGCAAGTCCACAACCATGGACAGCAACCCCATGTCCTGCTGAAGCTTTTCCCGGACAGCAACAAAACATCACAAAGATGTCAGTGCTGCTGGTAATGACCAAAGCGCTCGCTGATATCAGTCTGTTATCACCATGGTGACAGAGTACGAATGTCCTTTGACATTTGTCTAAAAATATTGCACACGCAAGCAGAATCCAAGTGTGAGCAGAGAAAATGTGCGTGCACGGAAAGTTACACAAACTCACAGCCCAAACTTGAGAAAACACACACACACACAAACACACATGCACACACACACACACAGACACACTTGACTCCTCAACCCCGTTTACACGTCCTGAGCGCGAGCAGGGAGAAATCCGAGCATCATGGTTAGATTTGTAAGTGAGCAAAATAATTGCGAGTGCGCACAAGAAAATTTAAGTGCGAGACACATT
This sequence comes from Lucifuga dentata, assembly GCA_014773175.1. NCBI lineage: Eukaryota > Metazoa > Chordata > Actinopteri > Ophidiiformes > Bythitidae > Lucifuga > Lucifuga dentata. Next base: position 11,408 of record VXCM01007336.1, read on the forward strand.
TTTATGTTTGAGTGTTAAATATTTGCAGAATATCTCCAAGATCCTGCTCTCAAATTTAATAGTGATGCTCTTGACATATGGCAGGGAATGACCTCCATACGTAACACAGTAACGTAACGAGTATGCAGATGCTATTGGCTCAACATTCAAAACCACCGTTATGGTCCTTTAACCAGTGATGGTAAAATAAGATGTTTTACTGAAATTTCAACAGTCTAAAGTGTGTGTGTGTGTGTGTGGTGAAGAGGAGATGAACTGTGTCTGTGTCAGTAATTATGTGTACATTGGCTGCAAGTGTGTGTTTGTCTGCCTGCCTGTGTGTGTGTGTGTGTGTGTGTGTGTGTGTAAGCTGGTTGGGTTCTGGGCTGTGATAAAGGACAGCTGCCACCTCAACTCTCTGCCCATGGATCCAGACCAAGCTGCTCCTGGATGGAGAGATTAGAGAATAAACGAGTGATAACTAGGAGCCAGAGGAGCTCTGAGAGAGAGGTACATGCTACTGGAACTCCAGAGAAAGAAAGAGGGGATGAAAAGAGGAGAGGAAAGAAGAGGCACGTAGAGAGGAAACGGTAGAGATAGAGGACGGGAATGGAAGGAATGATTACCAAGAGGGAGAGAGAGAAAAAATTAAAAAAAAAAGGGAGAGTGATGGACAGATGAAAAGGTAAAGAGAGGCAGAGGAGGCAGGAGAGAGAGAGAGAGAGAGAGAGAAAAGGTGGATGATGGCTTCAGGGTTTAGCAGCGTCAGAAAATATCAGCTTTTCTTTATTGCTTTCTGTCTGCTGCTTCTCCAGCATGACTCACACACACTTCACCAGCTCACAACAACATCAACAACAACAACAACGTTCTCCATGTTGCAGCAGCTAATTACGCTCTGAGGAAGTGTTCTCTGTGAGTCGTGATCAGGCTCCACTCCTCGCTGATATGAAACCACATAATTGCAGCAGTTTGTGGGTTAGAAGCTTGAAGGCTTCGCTGAATGCCGTGTTTTCCTCTTCCAGCCGTTCTGTAAGCCGTTCGATAAGTGTCGTTCTGTGGAGCAGATTGTGCTGTTTTCCCAAACAAACCAGAGAAAGAACAACTATAAAAGCTGCTTTTGATAATAAAACACTTGAGAATTGTTGAAACTCTCTGTATCAATCAGGCAAAATGAGTTTTTTGGAAGCAGAACAGATCAAATTCGAACAACCCAAAAAGCCCATTCGCCGAGCAGAAATGCTGTTTGTGTTTGAAGATTGGTTCTAATCCTTTTCGCTGGATGCTGAAACTGCTTTCACACCTGCCGGGTTTGGAGCGAATCGCTGGAAATGTGGAGCCATTTGGAGTCTGCTCGGGTCATTTTGGGTGGATTGTGCTGAGATAATGAGAGAGAGAGAGTGAGAGAGAGAGAGAGAGAGAGGTACACAGATATGTTTCATCTGCTCAGTTCTGTCAGGATTCAACTTGATTTTACGTTTTTTAAAGGACCATGCTGCTATTTTGCATATTTGAGCCTAATATATTCAGTTTTCATACATGTTACGTTACTGACAATCATTTCCCAAAGGATAAAACTGTATTTCAGCTTTCCTGATATTTTGCAAAATCTCTTAATCTTTCAAAATCAAATATTCAAGTGATACACCCACCTTAAAAATCCATGTTTCTCCTGCTAATAGTTACACAGCCTTATGAAGTCACGGTCCTTTAAATTTTTCCATAAACGCAGGTCTTCTTTTGGGACTATATTCCCCGGTGGAGGCATACATTCACTCCACGCTTCTTATTGAGCTTAAACGCTAAAATTACATAACTTCTAAAAAAAACAACCTGAGTACACGTCTTGTTGGTGATGATGGATTACCTATCCCAAGAACGTTTACAGTATCAACATGATTTTAATAGCAGAATGAACTGAAACCAATGGAGGTCTGGAAGGTAGGAAAAACATTTTTAATTCACCGTTCCAGTAGTATGCTTTGGGAAATGATTGTCAGTAACGTTACATGTATGAAAATTGAATATATTAGGCTCAAACATGCAAAATGGGTGGTATGGTCCTTTAACAGCGACTTGCATATCAGGTTTATTTGCTTACTTTAGAGAGAAATTCATCATAAATAGGAGAATCTGGTTGGTCTGGAGAATCAGCAGATATTATTGGGAGTTTTCCAGGTGGGCTGATTGTGAAAAAATCGAGATTTTATTTTTAGGCCATATCACCCAGCCGTAGTTGTGTATGTTTTGGAAATTGGTTGACAATGTAACATGTATGTGGGTCTGGGGTATTTATTGGGTTCAAACATGCGCAGTCGCCGGTATGGTCCTTTAAGTCAGCCATAGCTTAAATGACATAAACTCAAAACCTTTCTGAAGTCGTGACTCTGTGTTCCTTTGTTGTTTCATCCATTTGCTCAGACACGTTCTGGCTCTGCATCTCAGAGGGGGAGCAGGTGTTACGTGTTTCATGTGTGTGTGTGTGCTGAGTGTTTTCTCATCAGATCAGACGGTATGAAAGCTTTAAAAGCAAAGTTTAGTTTGTTTCTCCTTCTCAAAGGACATTCTGAATTTTTTCGTGCCAAACCAGTGTGATATATTCTCTCTCACCTGAAATAGCTTAAAAAATGCATATTCTCATAATTATCAGTCAAGATGTCAAAATTAAGAGATTTTTTTTTTTTTTTTTTTTGGTGGTGGTGGTGATGGGTTTATGAGCACCAGACTTGTCGATAAGGGCAAATACCGTCACGCAACCACGTTCTCTCATTCATAAACGTGTTAAGGTGGGACCAGACTACACGACTTTTCATCATGGATGATTAATACCAGAAACACGGCTGAATCAGAACAGATCAGTCCACTCAGGACGCCATACAGACATCGTACCACAGCAGATTATTGAGCCACCTGCAAATCCACAAGCATCCTGTAGGTGGCAGTCATGTACCACATACATTTGCCAACTGCTATAAAACCCAAGTGAAGAAGAAGAAAAAGTGGCGGTGTTACTACGAGAACAACAACAAAAGATGGATGACAGCGAGTTCGCAGCACTAAGTATATGTCACTTCTCACCTGATGTTCCAGTTTCTCCGCAGCTCGTCCGTGCTTTCTCCGTGTTCTGTTGTAGTAAGTACCGTGTTTAAATTAACTAGCGCAGCGCCCGTTCAAAACGTGCACGTTTGGACCGAGCTGGACTTTATGGTGTACGCTGCAGCCTGACATTAGTGGCCGTGGACTGGAGCATATCCTGCCATGCCTGGAGCGTATCCTGCTGCATGGACTACTTTTTACCGGCACAGCTCAATTTGAGAGCCGCTCATCAAAACAACTTTATACGTGACGCTGCACGTTCTTGGGTCCTGAGCAATAAACCTGCTGAATTTCAACTTCATACATGACAGGTTCTAGATGTGTTGGTGCCGCAGACACAGATTTCTGTCTTTATAGTTATATATTATATTATATGTATATATACATATATTGTATATTATTAGGAAAGGCTCCTGGTTTTGCCAAATCCACAAACTGGTCCTCCACGTCCCCAGACCAGCAGAATGCTGACATTCCTGATTTGCGAGACATGTTTTCAGTGCTGCAAAACTTTTCTCTCTATTAAAAAAAAAAAAAAAAAAANAAAAAAAAAAAAAAAAAAAGGCGGACTGCCAGCTGATGAGTTTGAATATGTTTCATGTCATGGAGCTGGGCCGACTGAGACGATTAAACACCACATAAACCCGTTAATGAGCATTACAACGCACCTAAACTACCTTAATCGGTGCATCTCAGCTCGAACTGCTTCATCAGGCAGATTAATCCTGTAGTGCGGCCCAGCCTTGGTGATCAATAAATTTGATAGATGAGCTTATTAAAGCTAAAGAAGCTCCTATTGCCTGGAACTGTTTTATTGATGTTTATCTTGTATTTACTTGGGAAAGTCAGTGATTATTTTTCTTCCATCTAAACCTCAAATTGTGACATCCCCGCTCGCTACTTTGGCCTCATCGGCCGCCAAACCTTTTCCCGTCTGAAGCCAGAATAAAGAAGAATCATTAAAGCTGCGACGCTGAAGCAGCCAGACTGTATTCACACATTTAACTTGGCAGTTGGTCCTTAACAGTTTTTGTTGGCATTTTTTCTCTTATTTTTCACCTCGGCTCCCTGTGTGAAAATGGCAAGTGAACATATTGTGAGTGGGCAGGTACACACACACACACACACACACACACAGAGTGTTATTATACACACACCACACTGCAGGGAAAACCTTTCTAATTGGAACTCATTGTCTCTCAATTAGATGTGGGATTTGGCGTTTTTCCTCTGGTGATTTTGGCGTTTCCGTGGCAGCGGCGTCTTGTCTGAATCTCCCTGCTGCGACTCTGCTGCTCGCCATGTGAGTAACGAGGCTGAAACATGCGTCACAGGAATCAATTCTCTGCATGCTGCGTATGCAGAGAAGTGTGTTTTTGCTGTTTCATTTAGGAAACATCTGGCTGCTTTGATCAGCACTCTCAGACCTACATACCAACAAAAACACTCGTCAAGGTTTCACTTCTTTCGTGGGATACAAACACTGTTGGTGTGTGTGACAATTTATACACTAGATTTAGTATTTTTTGCTGTCATGTAATTACAGTTATACAAAGATAACAAGGAAAACAACAAGGCTAACTATAAGTTCTGATTGTTTTATTTCCTGTTTTCCTTATAGCTACCGTATATACTCGAATATAAGCTGAGGTTTTGTTTTTTTTTTTTTAACCAAATTTCACAAAGTAAATTGGAGGTCGGCTTATACACGAGAAATTCAAATTGGATCCCAGAGAAGGAAATTTCCAGGGGTGGAAACACTACCCATTACCACTACCCATGGCAATAATTTAAATCATACCTTAGAATGAGATATTTCCTGATAAACATCTTATTCAGCACATTTTACAGCGGCCAGTAAGCTCCGCTGTGATTGGTCAGTTACAGTAATCAGCTGCTGAAATAAATATCATGTTTACCGGTACGTGGATTATTTTCAGAAAATCAGAGGAATACTATGACAATACCCAGAAAAACAGGTGATTTGCTAAATAAATTGATGGAACAACATCAGGGGGTCGGCTGAGAGAATTCCAAAACTCTGTATGGAGGAATGTCCAGCACATAGACAGACCGGCATCGACTCAGGTACAGGATAATTACTGAAGACACGGAATGGGTGAGATTCTTAACAAAAAAAAAAAAAAAANAAAAAAAAAAAAAAAAACAACTCACCATAATTACACAGCTAAATAAGCGCCGTGATAATTATAGCTTATTTGTAAAGCTTTCCTTACTTTCATCATTGTGATTCAGACGAGGAAGAAAAAACTTCATGAAAACTTCATGTTAGCTAATATCACTTACGGTAATCAGCTGTTTACTGGTACCGGTACGTGGATTATTTTCAGAAAATCACAGGAATACTATGACAATTATCAGAAAAAACAGGTAATTTGCAAAACAACTAAATTGATGGAACAACATCAGGAGTTGGCTTATATGCAGGTTTCTTTAAAAATCTAAATTTGCAGGTCAAAATTGGGAGTCGGCTTATAGTCAAATATATACGGTATGTTGTTTGTACCTTTTTTTTGTGAGTCTCCTTTTGATTTACCTTTGATGTTTGATTGATTGTTTTTATTATTATTTGCTTTGTTTTATGTTGTTCTGGTGATGCATTAGTGATCTATTTAGTGTATCTTTGTGTTTGGTTGTTTCTTACTGTAGTACTGAGTTGATGGTGGGTATTTTACAGTATACTTCTTGTATTAATGCCGTTTTACCGTATGTTAAGGTGCTTTTTTAACATCTGTGATGCATTATTTATCTCAAGCATGTTTCAAGTCTCTACAAGTTGATGCTTATGGTGTACTGAATGTCACATCCAATATGAGACAAACTTCAAGTTCCAAAAGCTTTAAGCAGACCTGAACGCAGAACGCTTAAAAAGCAAACAAACAAACAAACAAAAAACAGCCTTGTTTCCATTCAATAATACAATAAGTCTTTGTCATAAAATTTTGGAAAATTTGCTCAACATAGTCTGAAAAATACCCCAAATTTGAGATTTGAGTACTTCTACCACTGGAAAAACTCTTAAAGAGATCTTTTCAAGCCCAGCAGCTGCAGAGGAGAAGGATGATGATGATGAGGAGGAGGAGGAGGAGGAGGAAGAAGAAGAGGAGGAGGAAGGCTTTGGGCCCTCTGCAGTGCTGAGCAGACTGAAGGAGCCATGTCTTCCATCACGGATCCAGAACCTTCTTGTGTATCTAGAGAGGATGAAAGAAGAAGAGATGGGCTTTGGCTCCAGTCTTAGGATAATCCTGTTTTTAAGAGACATCGGCTTGGCTCAGACGGGTCAGTTTTAGTAGGTCAGGGATATTTTGGGTTGTGGGAATTGTCCTCATCCAACCAAAGAATGAGCTTGAGAGAGAGAGAGAGAGAGAGAGAGAGAGAGAGATGATTGAGAGGAGGGAACAGAGCTCATCTTAGCACTTCCTGTGTGTGATATCAACAGTGGAGAGCCCCACTCAAGGCAGAGAGAAAGAGAGAGAGAGAGAGAGAGAGAGAGAGAGAGAGAGAGCGGTCAAAGGTGCGCTGAGGTTATGGGAGGAAATGATAATGAGGAAAAATGCCTTCGCCGGAAGAGAAATCTGATTAAGAACACTGAGACAAAAGGTGAAAAAGAGCAGAGTCAGCACATGATAAATGAGGACCAACTCAGAGTTGAATCAAATTAAAACTTGGCGGCTGCATTTCCTTCTATTCACAACTTTTTTTCATCCCCTTTTCATTTCAAGGTGAAAAAAGACCCCAGGGCAAAAAAAAAGATGACAAAAAAAAAAAANAAAAAAAAAAAAAGAGGTGAATCATTTCTGCTGTTGGGAAAGAAAAAAATATACTTCACAGAGGCCTTGAAGTCTGAGATTTTTATGAGTTGTTGTCATGGAGAATGTGTTGTGCAGAATAATAAGAGCAGAGAGGGATGAGAAGAGAAAGCTGGTGAGGCACGACCTCCGTCTTTGATCTCCGGTAAGATGCTGCTTGTTGAACTTGAACATTAAAACTACAAACTGAGATGTTCTTTCAATCTGCAGAATATTTCTGCACAAAAACAGACAGACTGACACATAAAAAGACACATTTTAAAATGGGAAAATGGTAATGTGCCCAGAATCCTTTGCAGCTGGTCCATCCATCCATCCATTATCGATGCTTATCCGGGTCTCAGTGGCAGCAGACTAAGCAGCCCGGTCCACACTTCCTGTTCACGCCCAGGCCCTCTAACTCCTCCTGGGGGACTCCAAGGCATTCCCAAGGAGATATAATCCCTCCAGCATGTCCTGGGTCTTCCCCGGGACCTCTTCCCAGTTGGACGTGCCTAGAAAGGTCTTGGGAGATGACCAGGGGGGCGTCCTTACTAGGTACCCAAACCACCTCAGCTGGCTCCTTTCTATGCGGAGGAGCAGCAGCTCTACTCCGAGTCCCTCCTGGATGTCCAAGCTTCTCACCCTGTCCTGAGGGTGAGCCCAGACACCCTGCGGAGGAACCTCATTTCCGCCGCTTGTATCTGCGATCTTATCCTTTCAGTCACTACCCAAAGCTCATGACCGTAGGTGAGGATAGGAACGTAGATTAGTTGGTAAATTGAGAGCCTCACCTTCTGGCTAAGCGTCCTCTTCACCACGACGGTCCGGTACAGCGTCCGTAGGACCTTGGACGCCGCACCAAGACCCCTGAGATACTTAAACTCCTCCATCTGGGGTCGTGACTCCCCTCTAACCTGGAGGGAACAGAGCACCATGGTCTCAGACTTGGAGGTGCTGGTGAGCTCTGAATTCTCACTGTAATGAGTTGCTTTTAATTCTTAAAGGACCAAACCGGCAACCGTTCATGTCTGGGCTCAATATATACAACCTCCATAAAGGTTACATGCCTGACAATTTCTAAAACATAAAACCATATTTTAGTTTTCCTGTTATTTTTTCAAACCCTCTAATCTGTCAAAAAAATCAAGTGTTCAGGTGATATACACACCTTAGAATTCAGCGTTTCACCTTCTAACATTTATACATGATTGTAGAAGGCATGGCCATTTTAATTGCTGCATAAAAGCCATCTACACAATATTTTCCAAATTAACTTTACCAAATTAAATAAAACTTTAACATTTCCTGTGCTCATCAACTTCTTAAATTTATAGACAGTGGGGTTAACTCAAAAATAACTTCCAATAAATCAGATTCGATCTTCATCAAAAAAAAAAAAAAAANAAAAAAAAAAAAAAAGAACAAACACATAATGAAACTCATTTCCCTGAACATCTGTCAAACAAAGAGCACATGGCTAGAGCGTATAATCTCAAACATATCTCATATCAGAAGCAGATAATTTATGACTCCCATATTTAGACATATAAATCCTTTCTACTGGGTTTAACACAATAAGATGTCTCTCAAAACCAAAATTAACTTTAAATAACCTGTAAGAGTCACACAAAGGGTTGCCATCATGTGGATTGTCAAACAAGCACAATCACTGGTATGGTCCTTTAATAATACACCGGTAGGAACCCAGAGTTCCCAGTGGCAGGTGTATTTGTTTATTTTTTAACATTTTTTCATTGAAAGTTTTTTTTTTTTTTTCCTGGCAGGCATACTTTGAGTGAAGCAGTGCATGTAACTGGTGGAAACCTGGCAAAGTAAATCAATAATAAATTCCTGCATTTTTCTGGCAGCAAGTCAGGACGGCTGTGGAATTATAACAGTAGCTTTGACTGACAGGTGCAAGTATTCAGCGCATGAATAATAGGTGGAAACTCTTCTTCTGCAAAGTCATTTTTCTGCTGTAAACCACTGAGATAACTTCCAGTTCTCAAAGTTTTCTTCAAATTAGATCCCAGGGACGACCCGGATCTCCTGAGAGTGAAGGTGGTGCAGAGATACTAATTGGAGCTTCTTCCCGTCTGTCTCGCCTTCTTTCTTTGTTTCTTTTACTCTTCCACCCATCCGTCGTCTTGTATGGGATGATCAAAGTCTCAATTACAGCAGATTGGTGGCTTGTGGGAGCAGCAGGGCTAATAATGATGCATGTTTGTTTTAGCGGAGACGGATAGAAAAAAGTTCAAACTGGAGGAAAAAAAAAGAGAAACTGAAGCTAACAACGGCAGAAGAGAAGCAGTAATGCAGAGAAGAAACGACGGCAGAGACAATACATGATTATTACAAATCTCCAGCATAGTTTTTTTTTTTTTTTTTTNTTTTTTTTTTTTTTTTCTTTACTTTCTCATCATATTTCAGATTCTTTGAAGGTGACGTTGAGCCTGAAATCTTGCAGCTTCCTGATAATATCAGTCTAAATATTGCTCATTTTAACAAAGTTAGTTTTTTTTTCTTTCTCCTTTCTCTCCTTTTACTCTCAAAGTACAAAGAAACTGGTCTTAGAATATCATTTTTAACACAAAAACCTGAACACAGAGGATTGATTGATGGATTTTTACTTCTATCTTGTTATTTTATTTGTGGCTCGCCCTCCTGGACTTAGGTGTAATGTTTAGTAATTTTTAAACCTGTGACTCGATCCAGATCTGCATCAAAATACATAATGTGAAAGAACGATTATGTCGGCATTTGATTGATTTTCTATTTAAATCTGTTAACAAATTAAAAAAAATCCAACAAACTAACAAACAAATATCAAGCTTCAGCTGTGCAGAGGAGTTTTAGCCTGAAAAACCACTTTAATTCAGTCAGGTGTGTAATACGTAATTCAGGTGTGTAATTCGCCATCTGTATTTTTTATTTTATCAATATGACAGTAACATGTAAAATCTATAAAGATGTCAGAACCTGTCAATGTTAGTTACTTTTGATGTTCCTAAACACGAAACTTAATGCAAACAATCAGCCGTTTTTGAAAATTGAACAAGCCATGCTATTTTTATTGTCAGTTGCCTTGGCAACAGTTTTCTCATGACTTGAAGCGCTTGAAACTCGAGGATATTATGTGTTCAGCTTCCTGCATGAAAACTACAAACTCCTGTGTTACAATTAAATTAATAATTTGCAGTCACCAGGAATTATTTTTCAAGGAAAGAATTCTTGACCCTTTGGAGTCTCAAATCAGTTTTTCAAGGAAATTCTTCATTCAAGAAAAAAAAAAAATCCAATGTCAAAGGATTTTAGAAAAAAATCTAAAATAAAACATTAAAATGTCAGTTTTCTAATTAATTATATAAGATTCTAGAAAATTAAAGAAAGTCTCCAAAAATCAGCAAACAATGTGTCAAAAGCGACTTTATACTTCAGAAGATTAATATTGCATTTTTTGCAGTGTATCAGGGTTAATTTTTTTTTTTTTTAATAATTTCAGACATAATGACTACTCTGACGGTTCTGTCGAAAGAAAGAAGGTCAAACCAGGATGTTATGAAACATTCAGGCATATTTAATCCTTTTCATTAAAGCTCCTTCTGTTAGCAGATAAACTGACAGCAGGAGAAGACGAAGAGTTACACAAACAAAAACAAAGTAAGTTTAAAGAAATAAAAGATGCAAAGTTGAGAGAGAGAGAAATCTGCAGCTCCTCAGAAAGGCGTTACTCAGAGTAATAATCCCTTTAGCCAAACATGACTGGGTAAAGACTCATGTTTATTTTTTTTATCCTCTTTTCTTCTTAAAGGACCATACCACCCATTTTGCATGTTTGAGCCTTAGATATTCAATTTTCATACATGTAACGTTACTGACAATCATTTCCCAAAGCATACTACTGGAACGGAATACGGTTTTATCCTTTGGAAATGATTGTCAGTAATGTAACATGTATGAAAATTGAATATATTAGGGTCAAACATGCATGATCGCTGGTATGGTCCTTTAACATAGCTCTCATGTCAGTGAATCATGTTATCAGGACACTTTTCACAGCTTTTAGATGCTTCTCACGGCTCTCCGAGTGTTTTCATCATTAAAAGACAGAAATAGCTTCTTTTTTTTTTTTTTTTTTTNTTTTTTTTTTTTTTTTTACTGGCAGGTTGCAGGTTTGAAATCCTGAAGCAGCCCAAGGAAATCTGGGGGGGAAAAAAGCAACATGCTCTCTGTTTTCCTGTTTTAATCATCGCTCGATTTATAATCCAAGCACACTTAGTAAATGCATAATAAACAATGAACGAAAGATACGACTGCACATTTGCATGCAATTTAATAAGACTACAATTTATCTTTATTATCTTAGAGTGTGTGCTTGGCTTAATCAAATTTGGACTCATTTATTCCAGTGTGCCCAGCTGGCTCTGCTCTGTGTAGTTGACATTTGTATTCATTACAGCAGTGGAAGGTTTGAATCCCCTCAAGCATCTATTCTGTATTACAGCACAAAACTCTCCAGTGGTGCAAAACGTAACTTAAATCCTTGAAAAGTGATAAATTTCTTCATCGTAAGAAGAACAAAAAAAAATGCTGTTTTCAGGTTTTTACTTCATGAAAAGGTAAACAAGTATTATGAGTGAAATTATAGTTAAATATCTAAAGTAAGTAGGAGTCGCTGTAAACAGTAGAATAGCATCTTGGGGGAAGGAAAAGAAGGAAAGGAAAGACGGAAATGAAAGGCTATATCATACTTTCTACACCTGTGGAGTCACAAGGTTCAGCATGACATCAATTTGTCAGTTGCTCACATTAAAAATTTGTCATTTCATGATATTGACGATATTGTGGCGTGATGATGAGTTTCACATCAGACGCAACAACATCAGAGAAAGCATGAGCGGAAGTTGCGTGATCAGCTGCTGGAGCTATGGCTGTGGTTTGGCTAACGAGGCTAACAGGCTAACTGCCAATTAGTTTCAGAAACATCTGGGTGAATACCAAGAAAGTCACAAGTCGTGTGAGGATGACAGCCAATTTATTTTACATCTCTAATCCAGCAGATTAGAGATGTAAAACAAACAGGAAGTGGTGCTGATTCAATCTAGCATAGCTGGAGCGTTAGCGAGCTGTACTTCCTGTGATAGAAAAAGCTAACGGTGGGGTGAAATGAGCAAACTGTTGACTTNAGCGAGCTGTACTTCCTGTGATAGAAAAAGCTAACGGTGGGGTGAAATGAGCAAACTGTTGACTTTTTTTGTCAGTCAGTCTTGTTTCAATGTATGAACAATGTTAGCTTAGCTGCTACGCTAACTTCAACTGAGTTCTACGCCTCAAACGTGCTTGTGTTATTCTCTGGTTCACCATGAAGGATTCTCGCTGTTTTAGCATCCTGATCTCCGTGGCAATCAGAGCCTCACACACACGATATCAGCACTTTTAACACGAGTCAAACTGTAACTTTAGAGCTGCACTTCATAGAGGCTAATTAGCATTGGAAGGAATATAAACTCCCAAAAATCAGCTATTAAGACATCAGTCATTTTGTTTGCTGATATTATTTGTGTTTTATACAACATTGTTCAGTGTTGTATTGTTCATATCATCCTGGATATCCTTATCGTAAAAATACCTTGAGATATCATATTAGTTTAAGGCTATATCGCCCACAGCTAAGGTGCAGGCTGTCATGTAGCTCGGAAAGCAAAATGGAGTGTGTTTGAGAAAAGGTTGTGNACAGCTAAGGTGCAGGCTGTCATGTAGCTCGGAAAGCAAAATGGAGTGTGTTTGAGAAAAGGTTGTGAGAGCAGATCGATGGTCGCTCGCACCTTTACGACTCATCTTTAATGGAGTACAGAGACAGCCAAATGTGTTTACCGTGTGAAGAGAAAACGCTTCTACAAGCACAAGTGGAAGAATCTGGTAGACATTTTTTTTTTTTTTAAGGCCAAGAAAAAAAACTAAAGAGAAAAAGCAGCGATGATGTTGCACGTAATTTTTGGGAATTCAGAAATAAAAAATAAATAAATAAATAAATAAATAAATACAGCAAAGATTGGAGCTTGTTGTTGGGTCGCTGTTTTGATTTGTAGTGCACGTGTGTGGAGCTTGTCTGTACATGCAGACACACACGTGTATGTACAGAACCATGTGTGCGTGAATTTACAAACCTTCATCATTAAAATCCTGATTAAATTCTTAATTAATTTCCATTAACAATGACAGTTACTTTTTACATCTGACTGAACATGTGAACCATGCAGCTCATAAAAAGGCTGTAAATTATTCCTGCACATTTCATCTTTCTTCTCCAACATCAAACTCAGCATGTATTTTTGCCAGTCATGTTTTATCTTTAATAATCTATTAACTGATTGATTTATTGTTAAGCACCGATCTGGCACAATAATTCATTTGACCTTTGACTCCGTTTGGGTTAAAACTTTCCCTGTTGCAGCTCAAACTGCTAAATTTGGACCGATCGCTTTGCTCTTCTTCCTTTTTTCTCCTCTCTTGTTCTTTAGCCGTCTTGTTGTGTGTTTACTTTAATTATGTCCCTGTAAAAGCTCCGTGATTCATTTACTTTGTAGGATTTACTCCATCAGAATCAGGTGCTCCTAGAGCGGAAGATGTACTTCAGATTAAAAGTCCCTTTATTTATTTTTTTAATCACTCAGGCCAACTCTCCATCATGACAGACGCGCTGCCTTCAGCTAATTGGATTTCCTGCATCACTCACACGCCAACATTTAGTTTGGAAACGTACCGTCACAGCAGAAATCTATATTTTTAAGCAACGTTTTCTCTTATGTTGCATCTCCCTGTTTCGCTCTCTTTGCTTCTTCCAAGATTAATTTCTCCAAGAGCACGTTTTTTTTTTTTTTTTTTTTNACTGATGGATGATTTTCGATTTTAAATGATTTTTTTTTTTTTTTGCTTTTCTCTAAACTGAAAAGATAAATATAATTCAAATAAGCATTTTATTTATTAAAATAATAAAAACAAAATACTGAAGCTTTTAAATAAAATTATAGGTCTTTCTAAACAAAACCTTTTAAAATAAGAGCTTTTTACAGGTTCCTGTCTGCTGCCTCTTGATGCTCTGACATGTTACAGTATTCCACCGTATGAAGACCCTCTGCTCAGAGCCATGACGCTGGAACATGATGCAACTAATATCATTTGGTTTTTTGCTGCACTTTGACTGCAGATCTGCATCTTGCAGCGCTGTATTGCTGCCACTCAGCTGCATGTTTCTGCTGCAGCTGCTGCTACTTTTTTAGCTGCAGCTCCTATAAACTTTACAGACCCGTTTGCTCCGCGCCCTGAAGCGCAAAACCGAACAACTTCCACATGACTGACGTGATGAAGCGACGTTACCTTTTTTAGAAACGAGCTCGTCTTCAGTCGAAGTGTTTGTTAGCATCTTACTAGCATGTCTGACCTGCTGAAAGCTTTGTGGGCGTGGCATCAGCAAACGTGACGGACGGCTGGTCGGTAAGGTGTAACTGTGTCTGCAGGCGGAACCGCGGACCCTCAGGACTCACGGAAGATATAAATAAGGCTTGTAAGTTTAACGCGCACAAAACGGGAACGGGCTTGATTAACAGAGAGCAACCTGCTGCTGCATTTTCCCCGTTAAAAATAGTTAGATATTAGTTGTTTTTTTTTAAATCTCGATTTTTCGATTTAGCCATTTTACACAGTACCAAAACGTAAAATCGAATTATTAAATCGATTTATCGCCCAGCCTAGCTTCTTCCATTTTTCCTTATATAATAAGGTTTTTTAGGGAGTTTTTTCTTGTCTTCTTAGAGAGTTTGGGCGGAAGGTGGACGTGACATTAAGCTACAAAAACACTTGACTTGAACAGATGTTGATGGAAAAGAAAATCCAAACCTGATTACTTTAAGCTAAAAATCAGGTAGTATTAAATAATAAATAGGCCTGTGTTGTGATGTGTAAGAAGAAACATACACACGCATTTATAACAGAAAAATTTACACTACTTTTCACAAATGTTTACACTGATTCTATGGTGTGTGTGCGGTGATGATGCCAGGTGTGTATTTTGGTGTAACTGCTGAAAACGCCAGATGTTGATCCAAGCAGGATTAAATTAGCGGAGCCCACCAGAGGTTTACTGCTGTAATGCTGCAGAACATGGCTGACATTCTCACTGTGGGCCTGATGGAAAAGTGGAGGTCCTGAGCTAATAATCGCCAATCACACACCTTCCCAGGTAGATTAAGAGAACTTTCTTTCTTTTTTTTTAGCAGGTGCTGCCAGGATGCTCGTCAGCGAGGCAGCTGTACTCACATCATGTCAGCTCGTACGTCTCGGCGCCGACTGGGAAAAACGTTGCCCTCGGCTTCCTGTCTGTAAGTACACAAAGATAATTTTTATGGGATTTTATGTCTTCCGTTTGGTGCCATGAGTTGCAGAAAAGTCAATACAGACAATCAACAGACATGACAGAACAAGAATCCAGGGTCGAGACAAACCGGTTATCCATGAATTGTTAAGAATTTAATTGGATAAGAACGTTTTATTTTAATAACTTAGATTATTATTTAACTTCTCATCTCAATCTTGAGAAATTTCACGCTCGTGCTTTTTCACACGAGCATGCAAGTTGTGATGCGATCTGGCAAAGTAGAACATTTTTTAAAACCTTTTGATCACTATCACCTGATAATGACCAATCAGTGGAGGTTACATTGATGGACCAATGAGCAGCACACAGGTCAGTCACTGAGCTGCATGAAAGACAAATGTGTCTCTGCCAGGTAAAATAGTCCCAGAAGAAGAAGATGGCGTTTTGTGAGAAATTCAAGGACCATACGACCCATTTTTCATGTTTGAGCCTAATATATTCAATTTTCATACATGTAACGTTA
>VXCM01007337.1:2830-13500 GCA_014773175.1 Lucifuga dentata
GGGGGTGAGCTAGGATTCACTAGGACAAACCATGAATAACATGGAAACACCTTTTTGCATGTCAACCAAGCTAGTTTCTGCACTGAACTCAATAAAAGTGTTCGTTAAACCAAAAGAAAGAATGTCATGAAAATAAGCAAAATGGATTCATTACAAAATAAAGTTACGGTGTTGTACAAAGACTGTACTTACTCCAAAAGTATTTTTGTTGGAAATGAATAATCACAGGTCAAGTTTTAAAAATGCCATTAAAGGATCATACCACCCATTTTGCATGTTTGAGCCTAATATATTCAATTTTCATACATGTTACATTACTGACAATCATTTCCCAAAGGATAAAACTGTATTTCAGCTTTCCTGATATTTTGCAAAATCTCTTAATGTTTCAAAATCAAATATTCAAGCGATACACCCACCTTAAAAATCCATGTTTCTCCTGCTAATAGTTACACAGCCTTATGAAGTCACGGTCCTTTAAATTTTTCCATAAACGCAGGTCTTCTTTTGGGACTATATTCCCCGGTGGAGGCATACATTCACTCCACGCTTTTTATTGAGCTTAAACACTAAAATTACATAACTTCTAAAAAAACCTGAATACACGTCTTGTTGGTGATGATGGATTACCTATCCCAAGAACGTTTACAGTATCAACAAGTTGATTTTAATAGCAGAATGAACTGAAACCAATGGAGGTCTGGAAGGTAGGAAAAACATTTTTAATTCACCGTTCCAGTAGTATGTTTTGGGAAATGATTGTCAGTAAAGTTATATGTATGAAAATTGACTCTATTAGGCTCAAACATGCAAAATGGGTGGTATGGTCCTTTAAACACATATTATCTAAAATATACTTCATCTGCATTGATTCTACATTAATTTGTTGATTTAATTTATAATGACTACAACTATACAAGTTTCTGCAATTAATCGTGATTAAATACCAAAAAATGTGTGGTTAATTAGTTTTTTTTTTTAACTGATTCACAGTCCTGCTAATTAGCTGGTGTGAGACCACCAAAAATGGAGACAAAAGACACACACAAACACACATGTACACAAAGTTGGCTCTTACAGACATGTAGGACGCGTTAGAGCACAACCACCTAGAGACAGTTGTAGCTGCATATTAGGGTTCGATGATGGAGGTTTCTCAAGGTCAGGGTGATACCTTTAAACAATAATAACAATAATAAAATGATATTGGTCCCAATTGAGGCAGATTATTAAATCTGCAGAGCGTTACGTTGAGTTCAGCAGCTGAACACAAACTGGTTTTTGTTTTTTTAGCTGCAGAAAAAAAAAACTGAGCACAGCAGCCATCTGCAACGTGAAAAGGCTGTTTCTGCAGGGCTGCTGGGAACAAAGGCTGCTGTGCTGCTGCTGGTGTGGTGGAGGAGGTGGTGGTGCTTATATGTCACTGGGACTGAGGTGAGATGAGACAAAGGACAGAAGAGGAGGAGGGGGTGTGATGGTGCAGAGTGAGGGTTGAGTCTGCTTACCGAGGCTAAATTTAAGAAGCACATAACATAATAACATAGTGAAGAAGAAGAAGAAGAAGAAGAAGAAGAAGAAGAAGAAGAAGAAGAAGAAGAAGAAGAAGAAGAAGAAGCTGCTTCCCTCTCATAGTGAAATACACACAATATGATACACACCAACACAAAAATATTTTAGTATTGTTGCATTTTATATTTTATAACACTAGAAGTTGTTCCATGTCTGATTAAAATGAGGGAGGCATCAAATCTCTTTTGAAGTTAAATAAAATATACAAAAAACATAATAAGGAAATTTGGGGTTCCACAATCTCTATGTACACCTTTAGACCCTTAAAGGAGAAGAACACAACTTTTTAATAATATATTTCCTACTATTTTTCTTCAGACAGTCTAAACACTTTGAAACTGGCAACTTCTCCTAGTTTCAATAGCCAGAGGCATTAAATCTGAGATGCCACCATAATGTAAAACATAAATCCAGAATTGGCTTCAGAATCTGATTCCTCTGCACGGGTTACATTACCCCTCAAATGACATTAAGATACCAGAACATAACTCAGAGATTCATTTAGAAACTGTGACTCTGTCACGTAAAATCCAGGAAACCTGTTCAGCTCCAGAAACTAAAGTAAACTAATCTACAAAAGCATCTTAAAGGACCATACCACCCATTTTACATGTTTGAGCCTAATATATTTAATTTCCATACATGTTTTATTACTGACAATCATTTTCCAAAGCATACTACTGGAATGGTGAATTAAAAATGTTTTTCCTACCTTCCAGACCTCCATTGGTTTCAGTTCATTCTGCTATTAAAATCAACTTGTTGATGCTTGAAACGTTCTTGGGATAGGTAATCCATCATCACCAACAAGATGTGTATCCAAGTTTTTTTTAGAAGTTACGTAATTTTAGTGTTTAAGCACAATAAAAAGTGTGGAGTGAATGTATGCCTCCACCAGGGAATATAGTCCCAAAAGAAGACCTGCGTTTATGGAAAAATTTAAAGGACCGTGACTTCATAAGGCTGTGTAACTATTAGCAGGAGAAACATGGATTTTTAAGGTGGGTGTATCACTTGAATATTTGATTTTGAAAGATTAAGAGATTTAGCAAAATATCAGGAAAGCTGAAATACGGTTTTATCCTTTGGGAAATGATTGTCAGTAACGTAACATGTATGAAAGTTGAATATATTAGGCTCAAACATGCAAAATGGTGGTATGGTCCTTTAATATGTCTGTTTAGCTCATGACGTGAGCAGCTAACTGACATTTAAATATCATCACCATCAGGCAAACATTTTCCACTTAAAAATGCATAGAGTATACATATACATAACATGTATCTTTTAAAAAATAAAGAAGACATCTTTAATTTAGTTATTAACAGTTTTTCACTTCATTGTCTCTTCTTAACATAAAGAGGAGAAGCTTTATCTGCAGCTCCAAATAAAGACTTTGGATTACAAAGTAAATATGTTTAAAGAGGAGTGGGAGTCGGCCAGCTCTTCATGAGTGTCTGTCAGGTCAGAGGTCAGAGGTCACCAGTCCAGATCTCATTAAAGCTCAATACAATAACAGGATTGCAGATTCCTTGGGACCAAAAAAAAATCATTGGACTGTTGTATTAAGTGAAAATCCTTGGAAGGAAAATGGAAACTTTAATCCTTTGTGATATTTGCTTTCTAATGTCTGCAGGGAAACAGGAGGAGAATGAAGCAGGGCAGCCTAAAAACTGCAGATTAAAACAAAAACCATCCACAGAAATAAAACAGCATTTTAAATTTTACCTTTTTATGCCACGTTCTGTGTAGACAAAGCAAAGAAACACACATTAATGACACTAAATGTCATTCCAGTCTTATGTTAAGTCCAGTGTGAACCCTGTGAATCATGATTTTTTTTTTTTTTTGGAATCATGATTATTAAAGATGCAAATGATCAAAAATGTCTCTGTCACCCAAGAATGAAGCTGGAATGTTTACTTTTATTTTTAGGATTTTATAATTCATGGTTTCATTCAGAAGCAGGAACAGTTTGATCCCAGACCAACATCTATTAAGTTACTGTGTATCAAAACACTGAAACTGTCCAATACTTTGGTTAGAAACTGCATTAAATGCAACCTTCTCATTGAATTTATTCCCTTTAAAAATGTAGAAAAGTCTATTGTCATTGGCCAGAAATATTTGGATGTTTGATTTCCTGATAATTGACAAGACAGAAAAACTCAAAGTTTCTGGCTTTAGAAAAGAGGCAAAATACTGACTGCTTCATATTTAGTAATCAGTCATCGGTAATCAGTAAGATATTACAACATCTTTACGTATGAAGCCCTGCATTGTGACTGTATGATGAGGACCAGAACAAAGCAGACCTCTGTGTGTGAAGAAAAAATCATCACCAAATGTAGGAGAAGGTGACAGAATCCTGAACTCTGAGCCTGAATCAACATGAACCTCCTTAGAATGATTGAATATTCATCATCGTTTGAGGTGACGAGTATACTAGGGGATTCCCTGCACGGTGCAGCAGCATGCATGCAGGCGTTCCTCTTTCTGCAACCACACGGTATCACACAGAACTGTTTGTTTTCCAGCCCCTATTTATGGTTTCTAGGGTTGGGAAAATTAAAGGACCATTTTGCATGTTTGAGCCTAATATATTCAATTTTCATACATGTTATGTTACTGACAGTCATTTCCCAAAGGATAAAACTGTATTTCAGCTTTACTGATATTTTGCTAAATCTCTTAATTTTTCTAAATCAAATATTCAAGCGATACACCCACCTTAAAAATCCATGTTTCTCCTGCTAATAGTTACACAGCCTTATGAATTCATGGTCCTTTAAATTTTTCCATAAACACAGGTCTTCTTTTGGGACTATATTCCCTGGTGGAGGCATACATTCACTCCACGCTTTTTATTGAGCTTAAACACTAAAATTACATAACTTCTAAAAAAACCTGAATACACGTCTTGTTGGTGATGATGGATTACCTATCCCAAGAACGTTTACAGTATCAACAAGTTGATTTTAATAGCAGAATGAACTGAAACCAATGGAGGTCTGGAAGGTAGGAAAAACAATTTTAATTCACTGTTCTAGTAGTATGCTTTGGGAAATGATTGTCAGTAACGTTACATGCATGAACATTGAATATATTAGGCTTAAACATGCAAAATGGCCTGCCATTTTGCATGTTTAAGCCTAATAACTTCAATTATGGTCCTTTAAGCCACCGTACCGCCAACAAGTTACATGTGAAATAATAAAAAATAACAATCCTTCAAAGTGAAGATACAAAGTTCACTTGAAGGATTTCATGTTCCTGAGCAGGAAGTAACTTTGTGATGAAATGCAGCTTGTCAGTGCAGCAGCAACAACATGCATGTTTCTCTCTGCAGAAGCTGCAGGATGAGCTGCAGCTGCATGACGCATGTCTTTCTGTGAAATGCAGAGAAGGAAAAGCAGAAAGCCTGCCAAAACTACAATAACCAGGACAAGGGTACCTGAGATTCTGGCACTTTAATGAGCGTACTGGAGTAAAAAGCTTGCGTGCTGTGGAGGAGTGTGTGTGTGTGTGTGTGTGTGTGTGTTGAACGACAGTAATTAGTGAAGTGCTGAGAGGGTCTGAGCATGAATATTTCATTGTTTATGTTTGACGAGCTCTTAGTTATTGCCTAACAAAGAGGCAGCCATTTTTTTGATGCCATTCTGCGTGAGTGGAGCTCTCCCCGGGGCATTAGTGCTGTGCAAAAAGGCTGATTGAAAACACACACACACACACACACTTTGCTCGTGTAAACACCAGAGACTTTAGCAGAGTATGAACACACACACTGCACACACATATTGTCGCTCCCCAAGAAGTGAAGAAGCTGTTATCAGCGTCATAGAATGTCATAGATTCCTGAAAGGAGAAATGTGTGTGAGATGAAACTTATCCAAGATGTCTTCTGATATTTCAGCATTTAAGTCCTGCATTGCTGTTTTTTGTTAGCATGTATAGATAGATGTATAGTGTGTGTGTGTGTGTGTGTGTGTGTGTGTGTAGCGCAGGATGCTGATATTGAAATTTTAGGCACATTTTACATTGTATTGAATAAGAGCTGTATCTTTTATCCACAAACACACCACAGGAAAAGCTATCAGATATCTGTAGGGTTCAAGATGCACAACTTCATGCTTTTAAAGGACCATACTGGTGATTTTACAAATACTAACCTGCATACATGTTATGTTACTGTTCCTCAACAACCCAACTTAACAAAACACCTACTGAGATTCAGTCACAATCCACAGCATCTAGATAAGGAGAATGTCCACATCCACTTCATGTGTGTCTTAAGTCGCCCGTACATGATGACTTCATGCTATAGTACTGAGTACTTCAGCAAGTAAAATGTCTCACGTCTGCAGTGATGAACACTATAAGTAACTTGTACTTAATAAGTCAACAAATACTGATACGGTTCATTTCTGCTTTTTACATTTTTTTCATTATGTATTTTGAGCATATTCAAGTACAAGTACATGATTTAGCAGTAAAGGTAGTAGTAATAGTGATGTATGTATTTGATCCTGGGTTTAAGAAGAGTAACAGGGTGATTTGGTTTTATTCTGAAGCTGAGCCGTGTCTTCAGATCTGCAGCTTTGCCTTCTAGAGTTGCTTCATCATATCAGGGCCAGTGTGTCAGTGAGCACACATACACACACACACACACACATGCACGCATGCACACATATATGCATGGGCCTATAAATCAGCCAGGCGACTACTCCCTTCATACAGAGGATAGAATGTGAGTACACCCCCCCCAAAACAAAAAAAAAGTATTTGCTTTGTTATGTTTTAGAATCTGTAAATATTTCATGGAATTAAAATTAAATTGGACTAGTTTTGCTCTGATCTAAAGTAGCAAACCGCATGAATGCAGTCAAACCACTTAAAAAAACAAAAAAACAAAAAACAAAAAAACCCTGTTTGTCTAAACTGAATCTTCTTCATGTATGAAGTTTTCTATACCTGCTGAAACACCTTTAGCAGCAGCTTCCTGTCTCACCTGGATCTGGATTTTCTCTTCTCTTCTTTGCTGAATGTTCTGGGAGAAGCTGGTTGGTTTTCTCTGATGAACAGAAACTCTCACGTCATTCCAAAGGTTTTCTGTGAGGATCAGATCAGAGCTTTGAACACACACCTGTTCTTTGCAGCCTCCATGGAAGCTCTGTTCTTGTGCTTTGGGTTGTTCTCCTGTTGAAATATGAACTTCTGACCCATTTTCAGTCTTTTTTGCAGACTTCATCAGGTTCTTTTCCATCAGTCCTGACAGCTTCTGCTGTCCCTGCAGATGAGGAATATCCCATAACATTATGCTATCACTGGCATGCTTCACGGTTGGGATGGTGTTGCCATGGTGACAGGTTGTGTTGGGTTTTCTCCAAACATAATGTTTGGCATTTATACCAAAAATTTATACCAAAATCTTCTGCCAGTTTGTTGCAGAATCCTTCAGTCAGACTCCAGATGGATCTTTTTGAGAAACTTCTTTCTTCTTAAAAAAAAAAAAAAAAAANTTTTTTTTTTTTTTTTTTTTTTTTACTATATTCCAGTTTTGGAATGGTTATTGCTTTGTAGAGTTTTTGTGAACTCTTTGCTGGATGGACAGTTTTTCTTTTTGCTGCTGAGCTGCTGCTGCCTGACTGGAGCTAGCTTGATGCTGCTGCGTTAATGTCTTTTAACTCCGTGTGTCGCCTCCTCCTGGAACTACTGGAGTACCTGGATGATCTCATTTCAGCGTCTTTGAAACTGGAGTTACCACATTTGGTCATCTACTGGCCGGTGGATATGTCTCCTCCACCTACCAGAATCAGCCGCTGCATGTGGAGCTCATCATGAACTCTCTGCAGCTCCATCAGCAGAGCAGCAACATGAAGACGTTTAGGAGGAACTCTGAGGGCGCTCCTGATCAGCTTTACTTCTCATTAGCTTCTTTTCTCTCATCTTACTGTCCTTTTCTGGATGGAAATTGTTCTGCTGACTTCGGTTGCTTGTGGTGTGTGCTTGTTGATATTGTTGATTGATATTGATATTGTTGTATGATGTACATCTTGTCCTCTGTTGGACATAAAACCCTGCAGGTCTTTCTAGTTGCTGGTTGGATTCTCTGACCTGTTGTCTTCTGTCTCATAGCTTTGATGGACGTCCTGATTTCATCAGGTGCTGCACTTTCACTTCTTAATGATGGACTTAATGGAGCTTCCAGGTAGATTCAGAGCCATGAAATCTGTTTCTATCACCTGATGAGGGTCCTTCCACAACTTTGTGATGGACTTGTTTTGAAGGTCTTTGAACCCGTGCTGCTGTCTTTGTGTTTGACTTCACTTCCTGTCTGAAGGACCAATCAGCTGCTTTTATTTCAGTTCTCAGGTTAACTGCTGATTCCAAATGTGTTGGACAGTTAAGTTATCCTGTGATCTAGAAGGTGATCTGAAGGCAGGAGGTTGTTCCTGAGATACTTTAAGTGACGCTACATTAAAAGAACATACATACTTATCAAACCTAGATATCACAGTTGCTTATGTTTAATTAATGCAAGGTTCTTTTTAGAACTAATTTTTCATTTTGAAACTGTTTAGTAGAAAAAATATGGATTTTTTGCATTTTAATTTGAGGCTTTAGTTTAATAAAATGTTAAAAATTTTAAATGGAGTGAATTCATTTTCTATCCGCTGTAGCTGATGTTCCTCTGCAGAGATGAACATGACCAAAACAGGAAGGAAGACATGCTCCTTTTAGCCCTTTAGTTTCTATTTATTCAAGTGGAATCTGAAGTCTGATGTGAGCTGTTTAAAGAGAGACATGTTTTATTGGTTCATATCACAGCTTTGATTGGAGTGAATAGCACAGTTTTAATGGTTCGTATTGGAGCTCATTGTTGTTATAATGGATGGAGAGCGGTTACCTTGAAGGCACCTTGAAGTATAACAGAAATGAAACCTCATTACTGCTGCTCTAAAATAGTCCGATGTTCCAGTTAGTGTGTGCATACTGTAACTGATGAATTATTCAGAAAAGGGACGCCGCCGTGTTGTTCACGGATTGTGGGAAATACTAGATGCCACATGGTGTTTAGGGTTTTCAGGCCTGCAGTTCATTTGGTTTGGGATCAGAGATTACATTGCTAATATATGGCATTCCTCTCTTTGTTCAGTTCTGTTTCACACAGCAACATTTATAAGCGAAAGCCATGTACGAGCAAATGGTTCCCTTATTAGTTAGAATCTGCACACGTTACAATACACAAGCTTGAAAAGGACGGGCAACAGCTATGTGGACTGACTGTTGCTTCTGTGATGATAATAATTATATTTTTTCTACACCAACAAACCCAAAACGTTCTGTTTGAACAGGAGTCCAGCCTGAGTCTGGAGGACACCTTGATGCATCTGCTTCATCAAAGCCACGCTGTCAAACGCTCTGATGATCGTCTACAGCAATGTACTTAGCCTCTGATTCCTGTTCCAAGCATCCATCAGATAAGCTTGTGTAGCTGTGTGTACTCGGCGTTGTGTATTATAGGTTCATTCCATCTTGTTTTGGCCGTTTGTTTCTGGCAAAGCTCAAGCTCCAGTTAACCAAAGCTCTGGAACGTAAAACACAGAGACACATGCAGGAGCTCAAATCCGGAAGAGCTAGCTTATAGCATGACCGCCATTGGTTTTAGTGTATTACCGTATATACTTGAATATAAGCTGAGTTTTTATGGACTGTCTGCAGTATTCTGTTTGTGGAGATGGTGAAAAATGCTGTAGCTCAGCTGGAGAAGACCTTCAAAACACAGACGAGCACCCTGCTTATCCATTTAAAGATGGTTCAGGAAGATCGGACAAAGCTGCCAGAAGCTGTGAACCTGGGGAAGATCCCCAATCCCAGTCTTCCTGGTAATGAGGAACAATTAAGAAGATCCTACAAAATTCAGTGTCCTAAACTCCCCAATACAGCCTATTCCTTCATTTTTACACATTTTTTTACACTTTGAAGTCAGGCGCGCTTTTTACCAAAGTTCACAAAGTAAATCGGGGGTCGGCTTATACACGAGAAATTCAGATTTGATCCCAGAGAAGGAAATTTCCAGGTGTGTAAATACTACCATTACCACTACCCATGAAAATAGTTTAAATCATACCTTAGAATGAGATATTTCCTGACTAAACATCTTATCAGCACATTTTGCAGCAGCCAGTAAGCTCTGCTGTGATTGGTCAGTTACGATAATCAGCTGCTGAAATAAATATGTTTACCGGTACGTGGATTATTTTCAGAAAATCACAGGAATACTATGACAATACCCAGAAAAACTGGTCATTTGATAAACAAATAAATTGATGGAACAACATCAGGGGGTCGGCTTATATATGAGATCGGCTTATACTCATACTCTAGTATATACGGTAACCAACACAGGCATAATCAAATAATAAAATGGATACTTGGCAAAGATCAAACTGAAGTTAGCCCACAGCTCTGGAACATAAAACACAAAGACACTAAAAGAAAATTAAGCAAACGATAATCAGAAAATAAAAATTACAGCAATAAAATAAGGTTAAAATTAACAAGTTTGTAAATAAAAAGACAATTTTAGCAAAATTAGCTAGACAGACGACAAAACACAATCCACCATGCGTGAGCTCAAGTCCGGAAGAGGATGAAGTAATGAGACCTCAAACCTGGTAAACACAACACCTCCCCCTACTGGCGACCCAATGCTCAACCCACCACAGGGCATATAAAGAAAAAATTAAATATATATGCAAATATATATATATTTATACATAACATAAGGATCAGCTACAAATAAATACCCACAATTACAGCAAGGGAGACATAACAGTTATATCTCTGCTACACTTGGTGATGGGGATATTTCTGATCTCAGTGCTGATGTAAGTAGGGCAGGTCCTTCTCACCACACCACTCTGCTGTTTGACTGGAACTGGAACGAGTCCTCCCACTTTTATTCTTCTCGGTCTGAGATTACTTTAGTACAGACCCGAGTTCAGTTTCTGCGTTCACGTGTCCAAACCAATCAAACTTAAAGGACCATACCACCCATTTTGCATGTTTGAGCCTAATATATTCAATTTTCATACATG
>VXCM01007338.1:0-14943 GCA_014773175.1 Lucifuga dentata
CTCAAAACAACTTCAACTTCCCAAACAACTTCTGCACGTCCTCTGAGCTAGCTTTGTTTGCTGTACAGGGTCGGGTTGAGACCATGCCACTGGACCGGAGCATATGCTGCTGTGCCCAGAAAGTATCCTGCCACGCGGACTACTTTTTACCAGCACAGCTCAATTCTAGAACCACTCGTCTAAACAACTTCACATGTGACGCCGCACGTCCTTGGGTCCTGATCAATAAACCTGCTGAATTTCAACTTCATACAGTGCCGGGTTCTAGAGATGTTGGTGCCACAGACAGAGATTCTGCCTTTATATGTATCCTATGACGCCACTCCCACTCTGCCTTAAGGGTTGTCATCTTTTGTTCATTGGTTGAGGTTGGAGATGATGGCTGATGCGGTTCACCTGGACATCCTGGGCGCTTCACAGGACTTAAAAGTTGGCCTGTTCATTTCTTCTCTTTCTCCTCCAGCTGCCAGCTGCCCTGTTCGTCTTTCAGTTTGTCTCCTGGGTTTGGCACCATTCAACACCCCCACAGCACGTTTCACACACCCATGCATTGCTGCCACTGCTGATATTGATTACATCCACACACCACTGACTTGTTTTGTTAATTTAGTTATTAATAAATTGCTTTGTTGAATGACATCTGTTGCATGTACTCCCTTTTGTCACACACTGAGCCACACACTGGTCACACACCGGTTTGTGACAGTACTACATGACATAATCATCAGATGGACACTTTCCAGGATTTTATCATTTTTTTGCATCCTTCTGAGTCAATGTTCACAATAATCTGGAAAAATTAGCGATAACTTGGTGAGCGCAGCAGGAAAGAGAGTTTCTCATTCACGTTCCTCCACAGACGTGATGATTCTTTAGCTGACAGCATCAGTTTGACCTCCCTCTGACCTTTGTATTGTCTTCCTCTGTCCTTGCAGGTCCGTGGGGTCGTTGTATGGGCAGTGAGTGTGGTCCCGGTGGCAGCCAGAGCAGAGCGGTGTGGTGCTCCCACTCTGAAGGTTGGACCACCCTGCACAGCAACTGTGACCAGACTGAGCGACCGGACAACCAGCAGAGCTGTTTCAGAGTGTGTGACTGGCACAAGGACCTGTACGACTGGCAGTTGGGTGCCTGGAATCAGTGTGTCCCCGTGTCCATGCGCAGCGCTGGCGTGCAGCGTCCTGCTGTGTGCACCCGGGCAGAGGAGGGCATCCAGACCCGTGAGGTGGGCTGTGTTCAGAAAGCCAATGGGGAGCCTGCAGAGGACACAATCTGTGAATACTTTGAGCCAAAACCACGACTGGAGCAGGCCTGTCTTATCCCCTGTCCTCAGGACTGCGTGGTGTCTGAGTTCAGCCCCTGGACGACATGTTCTAAGAGCTGCAGGACTGGCCTGCAGAATCGGATCCGCTTTGTTCTGGCTCCGCCGCTGTTTGGTGGGGCAGCATGCCTGAACCTGACCGAGTTTCAGACATGCCAACCAGGGCCCTGTGAGGGGGAAGAGAGCCTGTACAGCCTCAGGGTGGGCCCCTGGGGGCCCTGCTCTGTCCCACTACCACGGCAAGCCAGACAAGCTGAAACACCACCCAGAGACAGTGACAAACCACCCAGAGACAGTGATAACGTTCATAAAGATGATGATAAACTGTCCAAAGAGAGTGACAAACAGTCCAGGGAGGGTGATAAACCATCCAGACAGGGAGACAAATGGTTAAGAGAGGGTGACAAAAGGTCACGAGAAGGTGAAAAACGCTCGAAAGAGGGTGCCAAACCAGACAGACCCAATAGAAAACCAGGCAGGCCAAACATAAAGCCAGACAGGCCATCCAGACAGGCAGACAGGTCCAAACAACAGAAAAAGGTTAAAAACAAAGAGAAACGAGAGAAAATGAGAGAGAGGGCACGGGAGAGGTTGAGGGAACGGGGGAAGGTGAGAGATCCCGAAACCAAGGAACTCATCAAGAAGAAGAGAAACAGGAACCGTCAGAACCGCCCAGGAGGAAAGTTCTGGGATGTGCAGATTGGCTACCAGACCAGAGAAGTGACCTGTGTGCACAAGAGTGGGAATACTGAAGCTCTCAGGTAAGAATGAATAAATGATGATTCCTTATCCCACAACGCATAACAGCAACGTGATCTCATCCACTGTGTTCTGCTTTCAGAACTTCTGTGTCTGATCTTGTAAGTGTGGATTATGTAGGGTTAAGACTGGGTCAGGATAAAGGTTAAAGTGGTTTAGTATCAGGATGTTTTAAGTTTAAGGTTTAATTTTACAATTAAGGTTAGGTTTAGTTTAAGGTAAGGGTTCAAACCATATGACCAGGCCCGTGTTTAGGATAACTAGGTCATCTAGAGTGCCGCCAGTTAAGAGGAGAAAAAAAAAATCCTTATTTTACTGAACACCTTATGTACTCTACATTTAAATATCTCTCCAAGTGAAACCAGTCATTCACTATTCCGCACAGCTCAAACAAATCGCGCATGTTGTCCTGAGCCATGATGCTCATCAGCACATATCTGACGCTGTGATGCTCTGCCGGAAAACACTGGATTGCTCCCTTCGGGTTGCTGCCCCAAGTGAAGCAGTTTAAGTACTGCGTGTATAAGTTTCTAGAAGCTGATGGAACATGGAAGGACATGTTTAATGACCTCACATTCCATCTCTGTTGTGTCTTTGTAGCACACGTGAAATGCAGATCTACTCAATTGTTGCCAAACTTATTTAGACTGTTGATTAAAATGATTTATTTTTGGCCCCTGCAGCATTTAATCCTCCAGATTGACATAAAATATTCAGATGAGTGTGTGAGCAACGGCACTCACTTATCAACTGTACATGTAAACATTTGCATAGTTAAAACTGAATATTACCTTCTTTAAAAAAAAAACAACAAAAAAAAAACAAGTGCAGTGCCTGTTCTATATTGGCATATTGGGTGTATGATGCTGCCGATATCTCTGCAAGAAGATGAAGGTCCAAGTCTTTAGAGTCCTGGTGCTCCCGGTCTTACTGTATGGTTGTGAGACCTGGACACTAACCAGTGACTTGAGACAATGACTGGATGTCTTCGGTACTCGGTCTCTCCAGAGAATTCTTGGTACTGCTGGTCTGACTTTGTGTTGAACAAGCGGTTGCTCCTGGAGGCCCGGATGAGACAGATTACCAGCATTGTGAGGGAGTGCCGGTTGGCGTGTTTTTGGCACATTTTTCTGAGGATCCAGCATCAGGTGTCTCATTGCTGAGGACCCCAGTGACTGGACCAGGCCGAGGGGACGCCATGTAACAGCTGGCTGAGGCAAATGGATGGGTGCCTCCATGAGATGGGGATGGACTGCGTGTCTGCCAGGATGGTTACCAACCAGGACCTGGGGCGTTTCCGTCGCATGGCGGATGTGGCAACATGCAGCCCAGCGCATTCTGCTGACCTGACCTGTGCCCTTGAAAACGTGCCTGATCAGAACAGGCCGGACTTTATGGTGTGAGCTGCAACCTGCCATAATTTTGTTCTGCACATCCTCGTAAGCTAACTTTGTGTGTTGTACGGGGTCGGGTTGAGAACACGCCACTGCACTGGAGCATTTGCTGCTGCACCCGGAGCATATCCTGCTGTGCAGAACTTCTTACCAGCACAGCTCAATTCAAGAACCGCTCATCCAAACAACTTCACACGTGACACTGCATGTCTTTGGGTCCTGATCAATAAACCTGNGAACCGCTCATCCAAACAACTTCACACGTGACACTGCATGTCTTTGGGTCCTGATCAATAAACCTGATGAATATCAGCTTCATACATGTCAGGTTCTAGAGATGTTGGTGCCTCAGACAGAGATTTCTGCCTATATAGTTAGATTATAGTTAGATGTACAGGCAGTCCCGATTTACGGATGTACTTACGAACCGGCCGCCATAAAGCCTATTAAATTAAAAATTCTAATTACATACAATTTTTCGTAATAACGAACGGCGCACTACTTCGCAATGCACGTCAAAACATTGCTCGTCATCAGCGGTATTATTATGTTTATGATGTTTTAATATATCTGGAAGTGTTTCTTTAATGTTTCTTATGCATGGAAAGGTAAAATATATACGCTAGATACACACCTTAAGTAACTGTTCCGACTTGCATACAAATCCGACTTAAAGATAGCCGTAGAAATGTAACTCATTTGTAACCCGGGGACTGCTTGTACACACCTGTTAGTGACCCCTACAGGCAGCAAAGTTCATTACACCAAACCACATGAAGCTGTTGGATGGAATGACTTTTCTTTTCTTAGCAGTAAAAAGCCTCACTGATACATCGGTCTACTTTTACTGGGAAGCTTCAGAAAATCTTCAGGAGAACTGACTGTAATATTGATCTTAAAAGTGAAGAACAGAAGAGAGGCAGTGTGTTATTACCACAAACAGCCTGCTGCAAAACACACACAGGAAACGAGTGTCTGTCCCTCGCTCATAGCAATCCATCAGCAAACCGAGACAAATAACAAGAGAACAAACTGTTTGGCTTATCACAGGCCAAAGAGAAGCTTCTGGAAGTGAAACATTATTCCACCGGTTTAAACAGGTTGAGTGGGATAATGTCTGCATCACACTGACACACTTGGTTCTTAAAACCCACTGTGGGAGCAGGGTTTTTCCTTTTTCCTTTACATCTGCTTAGATTTCTGCAGACATTACATTTTATATACATTTTTTTTTTTTTTTTNATTTTTTTTTTTTTTTGTATTTTTGTAATGTTTTCTAATTATTAGGATGCTTACACACCTCAGTGATTTGGTCCAGTTCAGTTAGACTAAGGTTCTAATTTAGTCTCTGATTCAGACCCGAGCAAACGATCTACAGATCTGAAAACGCTTTTAGTGTTATCTGCTTTTACTCTGCAAACACTCATCAGGTGGATTATACTTGTATTTATATGGTTAAAAATGTTGTTGGAGTTACTAGTGGCATCATTTTCACCAACTCATTTATAACAAACAAAAAAAAAAAAAAAANAAAAAAAAAAAAAAAAAAACAAAAAACTGAGAATTTATTTATATTTTAAATTCTGACATAATCTGTGCTTAATTTATGGATTAAAATGAATTTGTCCTTGACTGGATAATGACACCAACAATAAGAAGCTACGCTGAAAGACTTTTGGTGGAATGTGTGTGACATACAGTTTCACTACATTAGAATATCCTGAGTTTTGTTGCCACCCACATGTTGAGTCATCTCATTTTGTCTTCCACAGTTTGTGCTCTCAGGAGACGTTGCCGGTGACCTTCCAGGCCTGCGTCATGACCAAAGACTGCGACGTGACCGACTGGTCCGAATGGTCATCGTGCTCCAAGGAATGCTACGACTCCAACGGGCCCATGGGGGAACGCACCCGCACCCGCCAAGTCAGCCAGTTCCCCATCGGTGGAGGAGCAGAGTGTCCGGAGCTGGAGGAGAAGGAACCCTGCAGTCCCCAGGGAGACGGCGTGCCACCCTGCATCACGTAAGTGTCATTTCATTCATCTTCAAATTAACGGGAAAATTAACGCGGTAATTTTTGCAATTGAGGTGGACTGTTTAACGTATTTAAAAAAAATAATGCTATTAACACGTTCGTGTTTTCACTTCCTCAGGCTATGCTAATGTTTTTGCTTTCCCTCCACTTCCTATGGCATGCTAATCATGGAGAAGGAAAAAGATCAGCCTTTTAGATGTAAAGTTGTGCTTTAAAAAGTTAGTGATGGCTCTTGTTGAAACCAGAAAAACTCAGTCTCTCAGCAGTGTGTCGTTTTAACTTTATTCATCAAAAACACAGAAACTACTAAAAGAACTTCACAGCCTTTTAGCCTCACTTTAGTTTTATTGTGCTGCTGCGCGTGATGCATTCAAGCTAACGCTAACTAACTAATAACGCTAACAAACAGGATTCAGTCTTTTCAGAATAAGATGAACTTCCTCTTGAACAAAGTCATATTTTCAGAATAAGATGATTTTCNAGTCTTTTCAGAATAAGATGAACTTCCTCTTGAACAAAGTCATATTTTCAGAATAAGATGATTTTCTTACAACAGGAACATGTCAACCTTGACCAGTTTCCACCTTGTAGCTGAAGCATGAGCAACATGCAAACATCTTTTAACATGTCAACCAAGCTAGTTTCTTCTCTGAACTCAATAAAAGTGTTAGTTAACCCAAAAGAAAGAATGTCATGAAAATAAGTAAATTACTCCTTTAAATTGAAATAAATCAAATTAATTCAGTTGTTGTTCTCTTGTTTCTGTGACAAACTAAAGAAACAGTTCAATAAAGCAGATAAAACAGGGATTTAAACAGGAAATTAATCTGCATTAATTTGGTGATTCAATGTATAATGATTACAATGTACAAGTTTCTGCGATTAATCATGATTAATCACAGAAAATCTGTGTGATTAATTAGCTAATTTTTTAATCAATTCACAGCCCTGCTTGAACTAAAAACTTTGCAATTGTTCTGCAATTCTGTTCAGTTTACAGAATTGCAGTTTAAATTCTGTAAACTCCAAATGAGGGGTGATGAACAGCTGAAACACAACTTAAACATTTTTCATCCTAATCATAAGCTGCACTGCAGGAAATGCTTCTGGAATTCAGAAATAAATGACAAATGATTAAAAAAAAAAAAAAATTCAGTGCATCACTTAAAATAAATGCTTAGATGCAGAATAAAACATTTAATTTATTAATTTTGTGACACTTTAATAATTGCAGACTTAATTTTGATAAGTTGTGTTGACACAATACTACTGGTAATCATTCTGACACATAATTTACAGTAGTTTAAACACTAACTCATTAATTCATTCATAAAAAAATGAAAATGAAGTTGTGGTAACATCAAATTTGGTTGATGACTTAATTTTCTTTATTGGATTAGTGTCACCGTCCCACTTCATGTGATTAGACAAGTTCAGACTGCTATTTAATACCTGCTGCCTTGTGGAAGAAGCCTTGAAGAATTACATATGTGTTGCTTTGTGATGTGGGCGTGTCTGCCCTGATGTGGGTGTGTCTTTCATGGCATGGTCGTGTCTTTCCTGGTGTGTCTCTCCTTATGTGGGGGTGTCTGTAATGGTGTGGACGTATCTGTTATATTATTGGGGTCTCTGCAGATGTCCATTTGAATCTCCTCTCTTTGGTAGGCGTGTCTGATAGATATGGGCGTGTCTATCCCCTTGTATGGGCATGTCTGATGTCAATATGGAACTCATTGTTGGGGAACATTGCCCGAATTTCTGTGTAGGAATTCCAAGTTGAGGGGGCGTTTTCTTTGATTGTTACTCCATATTTGAAGTAGGATGCCTGACTGGGATTTGAACCCCAGTCTGCTGGTATAAAAGAGGCACTTTACCCATGACTACAACACAGTTCACATCAAAAAGAGTGGACAGTTTGAACAGGAATGTTACCTGGAATGAATTCATATCAACATAAATCTGGCTTCATCATACTGACGTCACACAGAGAATCTACATGTTACAGCCGAACCAAATAAATATGTCATCAATACATCATCATACTTCTATCAGTGTTGTAGTTTGTGGACTTTTCAGCCTATTGGCTATACATTGCCAAGTTGCTGCACAGCCTGTGTTTGTGTGTGTGTGTGTGTGTGTGCGTGTGTGTTGTTTACAGTAGGAGAAAAGACAATAACAAAGCTATTATGGTCAAGGTCCGTGTGCTCATTAACACACAGCTCCAGACAGGCGGGGGTGATGTGGGAGGTGTGTGTGTGTGTGTGTGTGTGTGAGATGCTGAGGAAATGGCTGGGTGTCTGGCTCCATGCCAGACACAGTGCTGTGGTAAATGGATTGTGTGAGAGGACGCTGCAGCCCAGCATGCTGTTCCCTCCATGGTCCTGTGTCTGACATGGAGCCAGACACTTTCATGTTTCCCTCCATCCTGCTGCAGGGAACCAAACACTCAAACACTTAAACATCTTTCTTGGAGAGACATAACATTTTTGATAAATTCCAGCCAGGTTTTTGAAAATTGCATTCAACTGAAACGTCTCTTCTCAGAGTTACTAGCGATATTATGATGGCTGCAGATGCTGGTACTCAGTGCTGGTCTTATTAGATCTCAGCTCAGCTTTTGATACAGTGGATCACAGAACTCTCCTTGATAGGTTGCACCAACTGGTGGGTGTCACTGGGTCTGCACTGGACTGGTTCTCTTCTTACCTCACNTTGATAGGTTGCACCAACTGGTGGGTGTCACTGGGTCTGCACTGGACTGGTTCTCTTCTTACCTCACTAATAGAGTTTTGCAGTTCTTATTAACCAGTTCATGTCTGATAAAGCGGCTTTGTCATGTGGCGTCCCACAGGGGTCAGTTTTAGGACCTATTCTGTTCACGTTGTACATGCTTCCACTCGGTCAGCTAATCGTGAATTTTAATATCTCTTACCATTTCTATGCTGATGACAATCAGCTGTGTTGTTTCTTTAAATCACATGAGTTTTTTTTTTTTTTTTATTGTACATTCCAGAAAATATGAATCACATGACACATTACTTGTATTTTGTTAGCTTATTTCATTTTTTTTTTAACCCACATCAGTTTGATTGATATTACTGGGAATGCACAATAAAAAAAACAAAACAAAACAAGACAAAACAAAAAAAAATTATTTCAGGTTTATTAAAACAGAGTTACCTGTTTATGCAAATGAACTTTTCATGTTTATTATGGCCACAACAAGAGTTTGTCACTGCAAAATACCAAAAAAGTGTTAAAAGTGCAAAATACAAAAAAAAAAAAAAAAAAAAAAAACCTGCTAAAAACAGTTTTTGGGTTAATGCATAATGTATTTTAGGATGATGTTCCTAAGTAGGAGCGCAAAAACACGGGAGGAGAAAAATCCATCCAAATGGACGAAGCAGCTGATTTATCATCTCTGCAGAAAAGGAAACGTGTCTTATTAATCTGTCAGGAAAAAAACATTTAATAGCATCTATGATGAAGACTTTCATTGATCACACAAAGAGCATAATATACTGTATGTGTATGTATGTGTGTGTTACAACATAAAACATACATACATAACATTAAATAACTTCCTGTCATCATATGTAATGACAGTGACGACATAAGATAAAAAATATCGGAGTGACATCTTATATACTCACGATATATTTATTTTTATATTTGTGGTCAACTGAAATACTGTAATGCGTTGCAATGCCATATCCATTATTTACAGTTACTGTATTTATACGCGCTTTATAGTTCGTATATATGTTGTATTTCTATACTTCTTTTTATATTTGTTATATTTAACTGTGTTTGAAGTTAGCTGTTGGTATAAAGACATTATTTATATGCAAATATTTGGCTAAGGAACGACTTCTGATTTTCATACTGGAAATGGAAACGGTGAACAGCAGGACTTTAAATTTACTGCATCGCTCAGTGTTAGCTGCTGGGTCTGCTACGTTAAATCCTGTCAAAACCAGATTTTCTTATCCAAATAAAAGTACCATAAACGCGAGAAAGAAGCAGCACTAAGTCACGTTTGCTGCTCCTGAAAAGCCAGATGAATGTGCAGATAGAAGAGTTCCGTTAGCCGGAACGAGCCGTAATGCGAAACAGTAAATCAGGGAAGCTCTCTGCCTTGATGTGAGTGTCCCATCTGTGCCACTCCAACCTGAGAGAGGGAAAGAGCTCATGAATATGGAGCCTTTCATTGCTGACCTCAAAGCATCCCGGTCTCAGCAGAGATGGCAGCAGGGTTTACGTTTTCTGACCTCAGGGTTAGAAACACAAAGCGTGATTGCTGAAGCAGACTGCTGCCAGTTCGGCCGGCAGACACAAGCTTGAAGAGGAACCACAATTAACAACCTCCGTTCCCTTCACAGAGCCAGCCTCAGAAAGCTCTCAGCGGACGGCCCCGCTTAGAGTGCAAACCCTGGGGTCTGATGTAAACAGAGTAAACAGGTCAATAACGATTTCGAGCGGCACTTGAGAGACGCTGCTATCCCAGATTAGCACAAGCTGCAGCTGGAAAAAGCCATCCAGCCTCAGTACGGCCCTGAAAGAAGCTTTTCTGGTCTGTTTTCCACACAGTCACGTTTTATGAGTGTATTTAACTGCAGCATAAGCTTTGTGTGCCAACGCATTCTTTAAAATCCATTTTTAATGCACCCCACGGAAGCCTATTTAGCTTTTTCATATTGTCAAGATATATTGGATGTAGCTTAAAGAATAGTTTCACCGTGGCCGCAGATGATGCTTGTTTCTGATTGGCTGGCACACAAACACACACCCACACATCTCAATCACAGATCTGCTCAACAATTAATTCTCTATTCTGACTCTGGCTGCTTTTCGAGTTCCTTATTTGTTTCCACGTTTCCCTTACTTGCGTCTTAGCCCCGCCCACTGAAGGAAGGAAGCGAGGACAGAGGAGCTGAGAAGCAACGATTTAAGAGAAATGCAATATCCTTGGTCCTCAAGTGTCATCTGAAGCTCCGTTGCTAACTGATGATGTCACAGCTGACCAGTCCTACACGATCATAAAACACTGATTATTATTACTGTTACACTTAACGTGAACAGTTTGACAAACATGCAGAACAATCTGACTTTCTAATCTACAGATCGTCACGTTTCTAAGTGTGTTTCACTGCTCAGAGAGTTAAAATATAAAGTTTATCAGCGTTAGTGAACTTTAACTAACGGGACGTTTTATTAAACATGTCAGAGGATTTTGTTGCTGCTTGTTGTTTTATTGTTTTATGATTCTTTATCATTCAGAGCCGGATGAACACACATCCAGTCGTTTTAATCAGACGATCAATCAGACTGAATCAAACATCAATAATCAGAGTCATGTTATCTTTCTGTTCACATGTTTGATGAAACTCATGATGAGGTCATATTAAGATGCGTGTCGGTGTATCAGATCAGACTTCCAGTAAAGGGGCGTGTCTGTCAGGTAACAGACTTCCTGTAGGAGCGTCTCGTGTTTCCTGATGAAGCTCCTCCTCCTCAGAGAGAAATAAGAGCTTTGGGACGTCCTTCAAGATGGAGGACCTGATTGGTTTCCGGGTATGTGAGGATTGAGGAGCGATCAGATCAGGACCTCTGTGTTCAGTCTGTTAACCTGCAGGTAAACATGATACTTCTGCTTCTTCGTTAACAGCTGAGGGTTGTTCATGTAGCACATTTTCTCCTCCAGCAGCGTCTTTGAGCCGCCTTTGGAAATAAAATAATAATAATAAAAAATAGCAAGCGCGTTAGAATGCACCAAGTCCAGCTTTTCTTTCTTTCTTTTTTCTTTTTCTTTTTTTTTTTTTTTTTTNTTTTTTTTTTTTTTTTTTTAACAACAGAGCGTATATCTTAAAAGTAAAAGTAAACCAACCTTTCAGAAGCTGATTAATCACAACGACAAACAGTTCTCATCATCATCGACATGGACGTCCTGATGGTGTCAGAATATGACATCATCAAGCTGCTGTCACTCAGGATGTCAGCTAGCAGCTCCATGCAACCGCAGCACCTTCTTCAACATGTCCCTCTCTAAAGCTGAAGCCAATGTGAGCGGCCTCCTCCTCCTCCTCCTCCTCCTCCTCCTCTCCCTCATCCTGCCATGGAAATAGCAAGTGAGCAGTTTTTCCCCCTCAACGGCATTTTCTTCTGCTCAAAATGTGCTAATGTGTGGACGTGCCCCAACTCTCACTGGTGAAAAGGACTTAAAGGACCAAGCCGGTGATTTTGTATGTTTGAGCCCAATAAATACTACCTATGTACACATGACGTTACTGCCAATCAGTTTCTAAAGCATAAAACCGTATTTATTTATTTATTTTGTGTTATATCACCAAATCCACTAATCTTTCAAATCAAACGTTCAGGTGATACACTCACTTTAAAATTCAATGTTTCGCCTGATAATACACAAAATTGTGGAAGGCACGACCATTTTAATTTCTTTTTCTTTTTTTTTCTTCTGTCTGCATATATAGTTGTGGTATATGCCAAGATTGGCACAACCATTTTTTATATATATGCAATTTAACCTAGCAACAGACAGATAATATATAGTGCATAGGTGAATGTGTGTGAGCGTGACCTTCACCTGCCCTCCTTGACCAACCAACATTTTATTTAAAACTAACAAACAATTTCTATCAAGGAGGGCTAAACACCTGAACAACAACACAAAGACAAAAACACCCAGACGAGTAGTGACAGTAATAACCAGTAATAACCAGTAATAACCAGTAATAACCATAATAACCAGTGTAGTGGTTTAATCTGTGAAACACTAAAGAGGCTAAAAACCCACGACACAACAGACCAGGACAAACAACAACACATATGCAAACAGTGACAGCAATAAACAGTCTACATATNACAACACAAAGACAAAAACACACAGACGAGTAGTGACAGTAATAACCAGTAATAACCAGTAATAACAAGTAATAACCATAATAACCAGTGTAGTGGTTTAATCTGTGAAACACTAAAGAGGCTAAAAACCCATGACACAACAGACCAGGACAAACAACAACACATATGCAAACAGTGACAGCAATAAACAGTCTACATATTTAGATTGTGAAATTCTATGCACCCAATCCAGATCCAGTCCAGATTCGGCTATTTTAATTTCTGGGTAAAAGGCGTATTCTCCTGGGACTGTATGACCTGACGCCTTGTTGCCTTATATTACCGTATATCACAA
The DNA here is from genome assembly GCA_014773175.1 of Lucifuga dentata. Taxonomy (NCBI): domain Eukaryota; kingdom Metazoa; phylum Chordata; class Actinopteri; order Ophidiiformes; family Bythitidae; genus Lucifuga; species Lucifuga dentata. Next base: position 12,721 of record VXCM01007338.1, read on the forward strand.
GACCTCATTGTATATTATCACAGGCTGTTCATTTACTGACTGTTGCTGTCTTCACATCTGTGCCTGATCAATATGAATTGTGTTTGGATCAGATCAATACTCAGACCAGCTGCCAATAGTCTTTATGACAGCAGATCTCCTTCACCATGACTCTTTGTCTGGAAAACTCATATTGACGATATTTGAGAAAGCATTGATCCATTCATCAATTTCTTAGCGTTTTATTACACCAATTCTGTCTTTTGAGTACGGAGTCTCTTATGACGCCTGGATTTAAAAAATGATATCGTAGCTAGGTGTTAAGAATTTATTCCCATGTTTTATTAATGTGTAATTTTATTAATATGTTTTATTATTCATTCCTTTGTTTTAGTTAAATCATGGCCATGTTTTATCCATTTGTTCTATTTTTTTTATTGCTCTTGCTTCAACCCATGTAAAAACTGTGGCCAGCCGAATTGGTGAAACTGAACTGAAACGAGGGAACAAATAATTTAACGTGCACTCATATTAAAAAAACGTGGGAACTATTTCATAATACATTGCCACAATATCCTTTATTTCTCCCAGACGTCATATGAGGGGCTCCGTATTTAAGATGAGACAATCACCTCTCATTTCCTGAAGCTGTTAAACCAGCAGCAGAAAGGGGTGTGGGCGTGGCCTAAAGAAACGGAAAATTCCTGTTTTCTCGTGTTGGGAGGATCTTTCAGGAAGTGCTGTGAGCAGCTGAAAATGTAAATCCTAAACTGTTTCAGCCTGAACAGTTTAGCCACAGACTGTCAATGTTAGCCTTTGGAGTTGAAAACTGTGAGGAAATTAAAATGAAATCTTTGGTCGTCCATCAGAAACAGCAGCTGTAGATTGTACAGGGAATTTAATGTGCTTCAACAAAACTCTGTCAGAAATTCAGGACCAAAGTGTGTCAAACTGAACTGCTTCTATAAACCTGCACACGTTCGTGACATTTATTTTATTTAACCTTTATTTATTCAGGGTTAGTTCACGAGCTGCTCACACACACACACACACACACACACACACACACACACACACACACACACACACACACACACATGCACGCATGCACACACACATGCACACACGCGCATACACACATGCACACACGCTCACACACACATTGCTTTCTGTATGACATCATTTTTGAGATGACATCATGGGCGTTCTCTATGATATTCACAATTGTAGTTATAATACTTCTTTCCCCATGATGTCATCATCATCATCATTAGAAGTTATAAATATCAGGCATCACCACATACATGCAACATGTGACTGGTGATCACATGTAGTCAGCGCGTCTTCTGATGTGGATGTGCGTTGATTAGATGCAGTGACTAGACAAGGCAAAAAGGCCGTTCGTGGAGGGGAACGCGCGGGACTCTCCGTATGCCGCGTGATACAGCGTTCTTAGCACACGCTAACCCGTTTAAACCATGTTTAAACACTCTCCACTCTGCGAACACGTTCTTGCCTAGTCACTGCATCCAGTCAACGCGTCCTCACAACAAAGACGCACTGACTCGATGCAACTAGGCAAGAGCTTGTTCGGCGAGGGGAGCGTGCTGAGGACTGAGAGTCATCTCCACGCCGCTCTCCTCACAACGCCGACACTGAACACGACTCCGTGGGCCCCTCCCTTCTCCCTCTTGGCTCACGGAGTGCATCGGGCGACCCCTCTCCCGGGGTCGTCCGATGGGTCATCAAGTGAATGAGTCACAGGTGACCCGTAGGGCGACCTGGGCAGAGGGGGTCGCTGAGTGAGTTCTTCGCCTCGTCTGCATCCACCTGCACCGCATCCAGTCAACACCTGACTGGAAGTGGTGTACCCACTCTACAGTCAGAGCCTTAACGTGGCGAGTGGGTTTGCGTGTATCTAAAACACTGAAAGGTTTGCTGAGGGACACGTCAGAGACGTTTCAGCTGAGATGCCAGACTAATACTGACCCAGCAGCCGGGAGAAGACACCACCATTAGATTCCCAGTTACTATGGCGACGGAGAGGGAACTGCCAGACGGCCTGGAAAAAAGTTTACACCGGAGTCTGCGGCAGTCCCATGCAGTTTCATCACCTGATCCTGCATGGCTCATGCCATACGAACACACGTATATATACGTATATACATACGTGTGTATGTACGTATGTAGATGCATATATATACATATATACATACGTACATATACGTATGTGTATATATAATA
>VXCM01007341.1:2972-25366 GCA_014773175.1 Lucifuga dentata
GGTTAATACTTTTGGTTGGCGTGATGATACACAGACTCCATGTTTCATCCATTTTTTCTAGTTTCAAGAAATGCATGAATTCATGGGATGTAATCCATGTTCCTGCGTTCTTCATGCAGCCAGTTAAACAGAAAAGCTTTGGGAGGATCTGACCTGATGTTTGTAACAGGGATTTAAAAAAGAAAAAAAATACATTTATTTTATCTGTTATGTAGGAGATGAAAACACTATTGCCAGTTTGTTTGAAAAGGATCTGATCAGACTGCAGATTATTTTTGCTTCAAATCAAAGAGTCATGAGACATTGTGAAATACATTCCCTAATTACTTTTTGCTCACTAACGTTCATTCCTTCACCTCATGCACAGCTTATGAACATCTTCAAATAAACCATGTTGACCATTGCATATTAATGTATTCAAATTAGCATATGGCTTTATTGAAATATTAATGTGCACAGTGGTGAGTGGACTAATGATGGTGGAATCAGCAGGACGTGCACTCTGCAATTATTATGTACTGCAGCTCCATCACAGAAGGCTTTCTTTCTTTCTTTCTTTCTTTCTTTCTTTCTTTCTTTCTTTCTTTCTTTCTTTCTTTCTTTCTTTCCTATCTCTCTATTGGATATTTCATTAAATGTTTGTCAGTACTTCTTCCTCCATTGCTTCATGATGTCTGATGTGGAAGCTGAAGCAGAGACACATTCATTAAGGCTATGCACACCCACCCACCCACACACACACACACACACACACACACAAAGCCTCCTGGGCATGAGTGTGAGCTTGTGATTGGCTGCTGCACTTTGCCTTTGGCGATAACATGATGAGCACTTCACCGCTCTGCATTGCTGCAAGAAAAGTCACAGCGTCAAACCCAGTAAAACTCATCTGTGACACTCATGTACAATCTATATAAACTTCAGTTATAATCTATATAAATTTCAGTTATAATCTATATAAATTTCAGTTATAATCTATATAAACTTCATTATAATCTATATAAACTTCATGTACAATCTATATAAACATCAGTTATAATCTATATAAACTTCAGTTATAATCTATATAAATTTCAGTTATAATCTATATAAATTTCAGTTATAATCTATATAAACTTCATTATAATCTATATAAACTAATTTATAATCTCTATAAACTCATTTATAATTTATATAAACTCATTTATAATCTATATAAACTTCAAATAGAAACTATAGAAACTTTATTTGTAATCTGTATAAACTTCAATTGTAATCTGTATAAATCTCATTTATAATCCATGTAAACTTTATATATAATCTATAGTCCATAAATGACTGAGATAACATGATAATGATGTGGTGCAGCACATTCTGCTTTCTTCATTGATTCATCATTAAAATTTGACCTCTGACCTTTGCTAATCCAGCGTGGATCAGGTATCGTATTTTAGATTTTTAGTCTTAGTCCTAAAATAAACTCATCATACACTAACTGTTATTTATTTATTTAGTTTGTGTTAAAACCCATTAAGAGCTGATGCATTGGAGGAGTTTGGCTTTATTTTATTAAATATAAATATGATTTTGTAGAGAAAATGTTTACAGCCTTTAAAGGTAAGATGTTGAACAAACTAACATTTTGGAATCAGTACTGAAACAGCAATGACACAGATATTATTGAGATTTGTTGATTTTACAAGCAGCAACAAAGCACAGGTACGTTAACAGATCATATGATACGGAATGAATGAAACTTCATGCAGCACTGTAAAAGAAATGAAAAAATGTAAAGAAAGACGGAATTCTGGGTAACGTACAGAAAGACAAGACAATATGATGGCATCAAAGATGGAGAAGCTCATAAACAAGCTTCTTGCAGATTACCACTTCAGATGATGCAGCGTCTCTACACACTTTGCAGTAAACGTGTGTTTCTTGGACGATGTGTGTTTTGTTTGGTTAGTCTGACACGTATGGTCTGAAATGACTAATTTTGGGCTCAGAGCGTGTATTTGTCATGCGGAAGGCCCCGCTGTCTGGCATTAATATTTAATGTTAAAGTATCATTGCTGTTCAGAGTGATCGCGCGGCCCTGCAGTAATATTCTACTGCTGGACGTAATGGAAAGCTGAGGACTCCCACGGGACTCGTGTAAAAAAAGCTACGAGTGCACGAGTGCTCGTCTGAATATGCCCACACTGCTGCTACATACACACAACATACTGATGAACACAAAACACACAAAAAAACCACACAAAACGAGGCAAACGCCAGCAGTGGAAGAAGTACTCAAATCCTGTACTTAAGTAAAAGTACTAACACTTCATTACAAGTGAAAGTCTTACATTCAAAACTGTACTGAAGGAAAAAAAAGTACCAACAGAAAAAAGTAAATCAATTGGAGTAGGGATGGGCAACTGGCAGCCCACGGGCCAGAATCGGCCTGCAACTTTAATGTATCAGGTCCTCGGATGACTTCAATTAATAAAAATGAAAATTATAAAAAGTGTTTTCCTTTGTTACTACCATCACCCATCAGCAGAGGGCGCTCAGTCATTACTGATGCGGTATTTACTACCATCCATTTCATTCTAGTAAAGCTTTCAATGACAGAATAAGATCGGGTTGGGTCGGGCTGGTGTGATGTGTGGCCATGAGAATGAAATTTTATTGGTCCCTGTCCTCATCAAAGTTGCCCATCCCTGAATTGGAGTTAAAATAGGAGTTAAAAGTTCTTATTTTAAAGATTGAGGCATGAACATGTTCATGCATCAATAATGAAAAGCCCTAAAACTGGATCAATTTAACACAAATTATTCTGCAGTTTGTGAACTTTTAGAGATAAAAGATTTCACTTGATGGCAGTAATTTATTGATCAATGATTAACTGATGATTGATTGATTAATGGTTAGTGAGTTAGAAACTTTCTAATGTAGAGAGAAACATTTGATGTGTTGCGTGAGTGTTTATTACCAAAACTCTCTCATCAGGATCTGTCTTTTCATCAGGCGATCGCGGTGTAGACGTGGGTGGAGTCAGACTGTGGCGGCTGCATGTGGACCAAAACAGATCTGAGAATATCTGATTCTTTGTGCTTTTTACCGTTTACATCTTCACAACACGTCTGATACGTGACACGTGTACCAAAGATCTGAATCAGGTCGTTTGTCCATGGTTATGTAATTGTAGCCTAAAAGAAAAGACTCGCCTCATTAGTCAAGAACAAACAAAAGTTAATTGGTTAATGATGTTCACGTTGAGGTGTTGTGACATTAACGTGTCGTGGCGTTAACAGTCAGGCTCATTCTCACGGTTGTTCAGGGCGACGCTGCATTTAATGCAGAACCATAATGACTTCTCTATTTTCAGCAGTGAATTTAATTATGTTGGTGGCATGAAATTACCCACAGTGCCCATAAGTGGTCCTGGGAGAGCTGCATGCTGGCATTAGGGCGTGGAGGCGGGGGGAGGGGGACGAGTCTGCTGGAGGCTTCTAACGTCCGTCTGAACAGCAGAATGAATGAATGGATGAATCTGCTTCAGGGTAACATTTCATTCTTCACATTAGATTGTTTGAAGGCTTTCCTGAAATTTGGAGCATTAGAAAGATCAACAACAATTTTTTTTCCCTTTTTCCCCCCCCTTTTTTTTTCTCCTTTTTGTCTGTTTTTTCCTTTTTCCTTTTTTCCTTTTTTCCTTTTTTCCCGTCTTTTCTCTTTTTTCCTCCTTTGCCCCCCNCCCCCCTTTTTTTTCCTTTTTTTGCTTTTTTCCTTCTTGAAAAACTCTTTTTTTCTTTTTGCTGATCGTTTTGAGAGATCAGCAACTATAATTTATAGGATTTGGGATAAGCAAAAAAAAAAATATGCTGTATATATATTTGAGGTAGGAGACCANAATTTATAGGATTTGGGATAAGCAAAAAAAAAAATATGCTGTATATATATTTGAGGTAGGAGACCATCTTAGACACAAATGAAGCTTACAAACTTGGCAAGTTTTCTGAATGCAAATGAGAAAATCTTCATCATCATCTTCATGTGCTTTACAATTATTTTTTCCGTTCCTGTTTTTTTGTTTTGGTGAGTATTTATGATGATATGAAGCTGAGATATATTCAGGCTCAAACTCTGAATATATCTCACTGTGAAGATTTACAGCATTACATAACACTTTCTTTTGTCTTTCTGTCTTCCTGATTTTATCCAAAACATAAAAGATTAGCAGCAATCTGATCTGTTATTCAAAACATAATCTGATGTGGCTGTGAAAACTTATTTTAAGATATAAGAGCTTTTGTAGGTGGAAATAAGCAAAACGTTAAGATGAAGATGAAGACAGACAGTAAATCCAATCAAACAGCAGATGTGATGCTGAAGTGGCTCGAGTGGAAAAAAAGATTCTTTAAAGCCACAGCAATGCTCCTTTAAGTAGACACGATCATTTCAAAACCAAAAATCAATCCACTCCAAACACGCTTCGGTTCGCTGTAGGATCGACAGCAGTGTTTCGAAGTGTCCTGTCCTGCGATCGACATGACCTTTGACCCTGATGCTCCAACATGACAAGAATTTCGCCACAGTTCATTTCAAAACTAGAGTGGGGAGTGATTCCTTCCATGAAATAAGAGAGAAATTAAACCAGAACAACGTGTGAATGGTTGAGATCCGGAGGGAGAGAGAGACAGAGAGAGAGAGAGAGAGAGAGAGAGAGAGAGAGAGCAATCAGCACATACAGTATGCTCTGACATGAAAATAACTTGTAAAACACACACACACAAAAAAAACCCTCATTTAATTGTGATTCTTACACATAATAAATGTAATATCCTGCAGCAAATCTAATTAAAAACGTAACATGTACATGTACATGTGTTTATGTATACTTTTCTTATTTTAGTAAACCCAGATGTAATTCTGGGGATCTGCTGTTGAGTCTCATCTGCAAAGATCACGCGTGTTTTACTCTCATTTTGACTTCAACACATTTAGCACTGCTGCAGTAAAAAGCTCCAAACTGTCACGTTTCCACACGGTTTGAAACCAGAGTTCTTTCAAACGTTTCTAAACCGTTTCCAAGTTTTGAAATCACAGTCAGACAAACTGGTCTTCCTCTCTGTAAGCAGACTCTCTGCAGGAACGTCAAACTCTTACTTTACTGGCTGGATGCTCTGCCTACTAGCCGTAATATCAATTAATAATCAGTCTTCCCATACAACAAATAAGTCTGACTTTTAACAGGTAAATATTCTAATTTACAAACATCAGTACATATTTATCCTGAAACACACTGAAAATAGCTATTTTAACCAATACACATTGAAAATTATACGTAAAGGTAAAATGAAGATTAAATTCCTTTTTTTCATGCCTAAAGAAGAGTGAAAATTTAAAAAAATTCTTACTCAGGTGTCATAATTCATGCATGAAAGGGGTAAAGTCAAATCTCATTAAACATTTGGCCTTGGATTACAGACTCCTACATGAATTCATTAATCCAGACTTTATGTATGAGTACCATGATGACTTTGGCAGTGGCAGGCCGTGAGGAGTTTTTAGAAGTTGGGTGAACTGCTGGTATTTTTGAGTGACAAACTCAATAATGTATATTTGGCTTTAAGACATAAATTAAGTTCAGCCTATGTGGAAACAGCCAAGAAATTGAGTTAAGCAAACTTGAAAGTCATCAACATGTGAACTACATAAAACTTGATTAAAATTAGTAAAACTAGTGCAGTGCCCGTTCAAAGTGTGCCTGTTTGGACCGGGCCGGACTTTATGGTGTGCGCCGCAGCCTGCCATAATTTAGTTCTGCACGTCCTCTGAGCTAGCTTNGACTTTATGGTGTGCGCCGCAGCCTGCCATAATTTAGTTCTGCACGTCCTCTGAGCTAGCTTTGTTTTCCGTACGGGGTCGGATTGAGACTGTGCCACTGTAGCAGAGCATATGCCGCCATGCACGGAGCGTATCCTGCTGCATGGACTACTTTTACCAGCACAGCTCAATTTGAGAACCGCTCATCTAAACAACTTCATACGTGACACTGCACGTCCTTGGGTCCCGATCAATAAACCTGCTGAATATTAGCTTCACACAGTGCTGAGTTCTAGAGATGCTGGTGCCACAGACAGAGATTTCTGTCTTTAAATTTAAGAAAGAAATACTAAGAAACTGAGTTCCATGAACTCAGACACAATTTTGTTTTTAAATTTTGACATACTCTTGTTTTGTATGTTCTGAGTCAAACTCATTCACCTCCCAACCCTGATTTCTGCTGCTAGTCCAAGGATTGAACCAGCAACCCTTCAGTCACGACCTCTGACCTTTAGGCTCCACTGTCCCAAATATGTTTTCATTACAAAAACATAATTAGTTTTAAGAATGTTGAGAGTTTTTTTTTTTTACTTAGATGTGATATAAATAAACCCAAAAGGTAAAAAAGGTGAAAAGGAAAAAAAATTTTTTTGGATAAGTCATACATGTTAAATATATGTAGTATGGACTACCACACTGAAGGACTTTATACAGTGTGTGCTGGAGCAGCTGTGCACAGTTACACATTCAGTACAGTTACATACACACACTCAACTCTGATTTTTATTTGTACTGCAAAGGCAAAAATGTGAGTAAGTCGTATATACATGGACAGAATTTATAAGATGTCAGAATTCACCACATATACACACACGTTGTTTATCAGTGTATGTGGAGATTCCGCCAGACGAGGAAATGCATGTCGTTACTCTGATTATAATTTTTACATGCTTAAATAAATCAATTTACAATCACAAAATCGAGTTCTGAGTAAACTTACTCTGGTTTACGTCCATTTCAGTCTAACTGTGGTGTTTTCATGACGTTTGAAAAATATGGATTATTGTGTATAACTGAAGTTTTAAGCTGCAAGTATGTGCTGAGTGATGTGATCAGTCTGCAGCAAAGCAGCGAGTTAAAGGAGCATACCACCCATTTTGCATGTTTGAGCCTAATATATTCAATTTTCATATATGTTACGTTACTGACAATCATTTCCCAAAGCATACTAAGGGAATGGTGAATTAAAAATGTTTTTCCTACCTTCCAGACCTCCATTGGTTTCAGTTCATTCTGCTATTAAAATCAACTTGTTGATACTGTAAACGTTCTTGGGATAGGTAATCCATCATCACCAACAAAACGTGTATTCAGGTTTTTTTAGAAGTTATGTAATTTTAGTGTTTACGCTCCATAAAAAGTGTGGAGTGAATGTATGCCTCCACCAGGGAATATAGTCCCAAAAGAAGACCTGCGTTTATGGAAAAATTTAAAGGACCGTGACTTCATAAGGCTGTGTAACTATTAGCAGGAGAAACATGGATTTTTAAGGTGGGTGTATCACTTGAATATTTGATTTTGAAAGCTTAAGAGATTTTTTGATATACTTTGATATACATTTTGATAAGTATATTTATCTTTTCAGCTGTGTAAATATAATTTAAATAGATGTGTACAAAGTTGTTTTTACTCTTTTTTATACTTTATACTTATGCACTAAGGGAGAAGCACCTGTAATTTCATTATATGTTACGTATAATGACAATAAAGCTATTCTATTCTATTTTGCAAAATATCAGGAAAACTGAAATATGATTTTATCCTTTGGGAAATGATTGTCAGTAACGTAACATGTATGAAAATTTAATATATTAGGCTCAAACATGTAAAATGGATGGTATGGTCCTTTAAAGGTGCTGAAAGCTGCAGAATCTGTGATAACCTAATATCACGTTATTCCCAGGAGTCATCTGACTCATGGTCAGGGCATTAATTAATGCATTTTTAATTGAAAACGTTGACAAGAAGCTGACCAGGTACAAATGTAGAAATGGAATTAGCTCAATTATATTTCCAAAAGCTAATATGGCTTTTATAGAACACTTCAGATTAAACTTTTATTGTGAAATACTGTGACCTCTTGATGAGGACTAAGAACACATTTTCCTGCTTTCTTACATCACATTTTGGATTACAGTAAAACTCAGACAGCATTCAATCATATGAGGCCAGGGGCGCGTTTCACAAAAGCCATTTGTGAGTGTTTTTTACACACAGATTGCAAAAAGTGGCAGTCATATTTCACAAAAAATTAACCCCCCTAACCCCCCACAAGAAGGTTCACCCACTGGTCACAAACTCCTGTTCTCCATTTTAAAATGTTACACATTCATTTTTTAAAATTTGTTTTGTAATCCTTTATCTAACTATAAAGACAGGAATCTCTGTCTGTGGCACCAGCATCTCTAGAACCCAGCACTGGATGAAGCTGAAATTCAGCAGGTTTATTGATCAGGACCCAAGGATGTGCAGTGTCACATGTGAAGTTGTTTGGATGAGTGGTTCTTAAACTGAGCTGTGCTGGTAAAAAGTAGTCCGCATGGCAGGATATGCTCCAGGTGCAGCAGCATATGCTCAAGTCCAGTGGCACGGTTTCAACGCAACCCCATACAGCAAATAAAGCTAGCTCAGAGGACATGTAGAACTAAATTATGTCAGCCTGCAGCACACACCATAAAGTCCGGCCCATTCCAAACAGGCATGTTTGGAGCGGGCGCTGCAGTAGTTCTTAATAATACAGCAGAAATTCCATTTCAACAAATAAAAAGCCATGGCTTCGGTATCGTTTATTGCATTATTAACATCAATAAGACCCTGTTACAACCCTGTGGTCACAGAGGCTACTGTCATGACAAAAGTCCCATCGATCATGGTCAATAAAAAGTTTTACATGTACAAAGTATAATGCAAATTGAAAAACAAAAACCTAAATGTGTGTGCGTGTGTGTGTGTGTGTGTGTATGGGAAATAACTAATCACTCAAACAGAGACAGTGTTGGCAGATTGCTCGCTGCCCTTTTACATAATATATTCAGTTATAAAACATAGTTCAATTTCAAGTCAAGTCTTTCCTTTTTAATCACCAGGCGCTCTTTTTCTAAACATAGACCGCTTGATCATCAGCATAGAGGCATCAGACGCGTTCAGGCTTTCTGATCGTCGTGCTGCAGCTGCAGTTACTGCATCACTGCACCATCATTTTTCTTCATCAACGCATGAAAAGTGATAAGTGGAATAAAGGAGACATGAGCACAACGTTATAGACAGGTGACTTTAAACGCCTCTAAATCTAAACAACCTTCATATAAAATATGGTATTACCTGTATGCATCTGTATCGCCTCTATCAGAGGGCGGGGCTTTCATGCTCGCCTCCTCACAGGTATCCAGGCCTCCAGGTATGTTGTGTTACAGTCGTCACACCTTTTAATTCATGATCATAACTGGTGGGTATATTGGGGATATTACCTGCACAGCCAGCAATCATTATGCTAAACTTTAAATTTCATATTTAAATAAACGGTGACAGGATTATCAGCCTCATTCATTCATTCTTTTATATTTATTTTTTATGTGTAATTTTTTACTCTGGGTTTTTAATGCAACCTATCCCTTAAATAAACTTTATTGTACCCGAGCATCTATTAAGTTCCATCCTGAACACCAGGAAGCAGGAAGAGGGAAACGATTGCTGAGTGACTGATTACCTGTCGCAATCTCCCTGAACGGGCATTACGATGTGCGTCTGTACCTGCTGTTGTGATTTTATTCGTGAAACGCCTCCAAGTGTGTGAGAGAAAATGCTGCAAAGATCAGCTCGCGCTTAGTAAATTTCATGAACCAAGGCCCAGGAGTGTTTCCTGTTAAACACTCCAGTTTAGTTTCAGCATGCTTAAAGTTGCTAAAATTAGCTGAACTTAACTAACCTCTCACTCAGAGCCATGTCTCCATGTGACCTCTGACCCTGTGCAGCAGCTACTGAACTTTACATTTCCTCTCTGAAATAAGTTCAGCTCCAGCAGTTTACAGCCTGAGTCCACAGGCAGGACTGAATCTATGCGTTGGTAGTGGGTGGCTTCATAACACCCACAGAGAGACAATATCAAAGCGTGGAAACATAAAATCTCCTTCAGAGAAGCAGCAAGGGGTGAATCTGGGTGCAGCCAGAGTGGTGAAGCCCCCTGAGGACCCCCCACCTGTGAAGAACAATGACAGGAAGTCACATGGTGCGGCTGAGCGGTGAGGAGCTCCATGTGAAGCTCAGAATGCTTTGATTCTTGGTCTTTAAAGGAACGGTGCAACACTTTAGCAAATATGCTTTTCAGCCAGCTTACCCCGCTCTTTCATTTAGTGATGTTACACTTTGTTTATTTTGTATTTATTTATTAAAGGCAGAGGAAAAAGAAATGCATTTCCTGAAGAAAATGCGCCTGTGATTGCAGCTTGATGAAGTTATTGCCGAACAGAAGCTGAAAAGCTGAAATCTATCAAATATTCCTATGCTGTGATGTATTAATTGTTTATGAAAACTGAAAACTGTTAAGGATATTTGGGAAAAATTCAAAATGTTGGAAAATGTAGTGAGGCAGAAATGGGCGTGGCCTAAATGGTTTGATACAAGTAGATCCAAGAAATTCAGGATAAAAGAATTTTGAATGTACGACTTGTGGTTTAAAAGTTATTGGCAAACAAAATGCGAAAGTGGTCGTTATAGCGCCACCATCAGCCCAATCAATGAATACGTGTCTCCTGCACGTCTGCCATGTTTGGTAACAACAAACTTGGCAGTTTGTTAATGAAAAAAAGCACGTTTTGTTGAATGAGCCGCCCTTGTGAGGTTGTCTGGAGAAGTTTGTAAAATCATAGAGATGTGTATGTGTGTGTATGTTTATGTGTGTGTGTGTGTGTGTGTGGGTGTTAGAGTGTAACATCACACAAAGTCAATTATTGACAATGCATTCCTGTAATGTGTTAAAATCTAGAGAAGTAAAATTGTAAATGTGTGTATGTGCGTGCACGTGTCTGTGCCTCTCTTATACCCTGTCTGATTGCAGATGAATCTATGTGTATGTCCATGTGCATTCAGTATGTGTCCTGATTCATTTATGTAATTATATATGTGTGTGTGTGTGTGTGTGTGTGTGTGTGTGTGTGTGCACGCCCATGCACGGGTGTGTATCTGTGTGTATCCAAAGACATGAGTAAGGTATGTGTGTGTGAGTGTGTGTATCTGGTGTGGTATTAATGTGTTCAAATCAGGAGAAGGAGGAGTTATGGAAAAAAATGTTCTCCCAAATTCGAAATGGCTAAAATGGGCGTGGCCTATATGGAGGGATGATTTTGGTTTCTGAAGACAGGAATAGTGAAGTGTTCCTGCCGTGTTTGTGCAGTCAGACATATTATATTTGCAGGAACAAAAGATGTTACTGCTGTATGTGTGTGTGTGTGTGTGTGTGTGTTCATGTTGCCTATTTGACAGTTTCTACATCTTGAGTATGAAAACAGAAGCACACCAGAGAGCAGCCATCGACCCGCCCGGCTCCTCCTTCTCCTTTCTTTTCCTCTCTCGCCCTCCATCTTTTCGCAGTCATTGGGGATTTGGCAGAAAGCTGCAGCCTCCTCTTCCTCCACCCACCAACACAGAGCAGAATATTCAGGGATGAGAACGTTCTGGCTGCTTTCTGCTGATGCTCTCAGTTTTTCTTAATGAGGCCGGGCGGAGCGTCTCAGCGGGAGGAAGAACGATGAAGACAGGCTGTCTGAGCTAACGGCACAGCGCAGCCCGCTAATTACAACAGGCCACTCTGCTGCTCGTTTGCTGGAATCGCGTTGTGTTGTGACGTCTGCTCCACGGTAAACAGAACAACTACTTCTAGCAGTTTCTGTTGGATTTTACAGGCAGGATGGATGTTTAAAGTTAAAACTGCCAACACATTTCAGCCAAATCATAATGTGATCATTTAAATTTTAATTAGTATTTCTAATTTTAATTTGAGCCACAGCTGACTTTTACACTGGATATAACAATTCAGCTGACAGGAAAAGGTTATAGTCTTCTCATCTGTCACCATGGTTACGTTTTTTAACAGTGGAAACAGAGGAGAGGAGAGGAGATGTGGCTTAGTTTTATTGTCTATTCACATCTCATCACTCAATCCTTGACTGACAGGCTAACACACACACACACACACACACACACACACACACACACACACACACACAGCATGTCTGTGTGTTTTTTATTAAAATAAAAGTCTAATAAAACACACACACACACACACACACATACACACACAAAGGTCTAATAAAACACACACACACACACACACACACACGTGCTTATGTTGCCCTCCTCCACACCCCCCTTAGAAATCTGTCCCGCCTTTCATTTCTTCTTTACATCTCATTACTTTTCTTTCTCCTTTTCTCCCCTTTTTTGAATACTTCCTTCCAATAATCCTAATCTTATATTAGCTGACCTTGAGGCAGTTTGCTGAAGATAGAATAAAATGCATACTTTGTGATGACTAAAACTATCATAAATGCTCAAACAGTGGCCGGGGCCTTTATTTCCCTCAACTGCACAGAGAACCAGGCTTTTATTAGAGGCAGGCCTTCATTTCTAATTTTAAACTAGATAATCTCCATGCTTCTCACCAAAGTTTGCCGCGGCTGTGCTATAGTTAGATCCTTCAGTTTTTTCCTTTAAAACAATCTGGGAATGATAACTGCATTGCCGTGCTGAAAGTAAAGAGCATCCCTGTAACTATTTACGGATGTGTGGTGTGAAGCGAAACTGAAACTGAAACTAGAGCCTCATAGCGGCATTCAGCGTGTCCCACCGCTGATGGACGAACCCATAACTGCATAAAAAAAACATCGCCACAAGGGAGAAATGTGTCAGTATGAACACGCCTCCAGGCAGCTTTTATAAAGGTTCATTTTCATCCACGTTACCCATTTTTCGGGGTTGTTGATGACAGCGGAGCGTCACTCTGTAAGTTGTGGTCAAATGCTTTGTTTCACATTGAGCCCGGCCACGCCTTCAGGCTGAAGGGACGAAGGCTGGAAAGGGGTTTAACGTGGTTTGGTGTTTCAGACATGGCTGCTGACAGTAACAGACACCAAACCTGCCTTTATTTGAGACTGGCCTTTATTTCTTCCCGCTGACTTTGCCCTGGCTATTATTAGATATCAGCCATTATTTGAGTACCGGTTTTCATTAGAACATTTACGGTAGATCATATAGTTTTCATATAGTTCATACAGTTCATATAGTTTTGTTGACTAATTTATTGATGACTAAAATGAGACTAAACTATCCAGAGATTTCGTCAACTAAAATTCAACGAAAAGTTTAATGGATGAAGTTGATCTGATTGAAACTCACGGATGAAGATTAAATATAAAAATAGCTGACAAGATTAACACTATCACTGTGAACAGGAAGATTTGGGGGTTATAAAGTCTGCCCAGGATGTCCTTTTTATATTTGCTGGTAAATTCTGTCCAAATGTAATGGAGGTTTCTCCCTGACCACACAGAGAGGTTATGCTCCTTTCAGATGCTTTTTCATCACAGAATGACTATAACACTGACATATTTGATAAAGTCAAGAAATGAGTTACTCTCTGAGCTTTTTCTTTGTGTGTATATGAGCTAAGCTTTGCATTGAGAAGCAGTCTGATGTGCTTATTGCTGGTGTGATGAAGCTGTTTTTGCTGACATGTTGAGCTCCACACCCTAAATGAGCCGTGTAATAAAGGGACGCTTTGCTGTTCGAACAAAACTAATGAAAGATGCATGAATGTCGGACCTGCTGTGATCCGACATACCTTTATCTAATCAACCAGGAAAACTCTTCATCATTATTAACCCACCAGCTTCTGGCTGTAGAGGATTCATAGGGAAATCAGTTTTGTTGCTTGGATAGTTAGAGATAAGGGGCGGAGCCTAAAGCAGGCAGTCAAACCGCTTTCTAAGGCTGCAGTCAGAGCTAGCCAGTGGATGTGGATTAGAAGAAAGGTGAGTGTTTTGTGAAAAAAAAATCACAAAGGTGTGAGTAAATACAATGTGAGAGCAGGTAAATGTGGTTTGTTTGGTCCTTTTGATGTATTTTGTTTGTTTTTTAGTCTGGTTTGGTGGCAATGTTAGCATTAGGTAGCAAGTATGTTTAAGCTAACTAGTTAGCAGGTAGTAAAGTCATGGCTGCAGTTTGGTATAAAGTTGTGTTGGGTGTGTGAGATCTGGCAAAGAGGGCGTGGCTCTGGGACACTGTAGACACTGTTGAGCCTTCTCGATATTGTGGGCCCAACTCAACGAAACACCAATTATTAAGAGGGTACCACCTGGAGACCCTGAAGACCTGCCAGAACTCATATATTCAGTTATAGTGGTTTGACTTGTAGATGGGAGTATGATACACGTCAGCTGGAAGAGTTAATATTAAGGCTTATAAATGACGTTGGTGACGGCTGTTCCTCGTTTCCAAGTATTTTGTTTCTTCTGGTTTCCTTTCTCCCCACATCTCACGTGTTGTGTTTGTACTAGGTGATAGATGAGAGATGAGAAAGAATCAGCAGCAGAAGTGCCAATGACATGGATTTGTTTAAGGTGGATCCCAACTTACTGGGGAGGGACCACACACTATGATCACGAGACCATCCATTGCGGCTCATATGGCATGAGACATGCAAGATTACAAACTGCAATGGATTGCAGCAGACTCCAGTACAGACTTGAGTCGTGCCTTTTTAGCCAGTCTGCCTCCACAGTGGTTGGGAGTCTAACAGTGGTGATAGTTCCTCCTCCTCTGCCAGCTTCGCTGTTGAGGTCAGTTGGGTCAGTATTAGTCTGGCATCTCAGCTGAAACCTCTCTGACATGGTCATCAGCACAGCTTTCAGCATCTCTGACACAAGCAAACCCACTCACCACAATAAGGCTCTGACTCTGGAGTGCATATAAATGACGATGTCAAGACTTATAAATGACAATATTAAGGCTTATAAATGATGATATTGATGATGGCTGGGCATGAGTGGGCTGCTTGGCATGTTCGCTGTACAGTCATACACACACTGGATGTGTCAGAAACTTCTAGAACAGCCCAAGCAGACATGTGGCTGTGATTGAGAAGTCAGTTTCATATCTGCTCATTGCTTGGGAGAAGCAGGTTTCATATAAGCTGTAGCTGCAGAGGAATCAGAGGTTAGGACAGAAAATGACGTTCAGCCTGATGTCCACTGCTCTGTCTGAGAGAGACGAAGATGCCATTTAACATCGGTTCTCGGCTTCCATAGCAATGCTCAGCCAACTTGTTGCACAGTTCTGTGTATTGATAAATGCTTTGAATAAAGTGAATTTTGTCTAAATAATTTGTAAAACCTTTACCAACAGGTTTATGTTTTCGGTTATTTTTGCCTGTTTACCCCAAAAACCCCTTTGTGAGTTTTATTAAATTTGGTGGAATGTTAAGCGGCAGGCCAAGGAAGAAATGAATAGCTTTTGGTTTGGATAGTGTCATCATGTTGCCATCTATAAATTAATTTACATTTTGGCTCATAACTGGTGAGCATGGCCGTTTCCACCCAAACAGAAACTGTTTTTAACGCTCCTACAAATTTCATCCAATCTTCACACAATTTGGAATGCAATTTATGAGAACGTGCCCGACAAAAACATTCTCCTATGATTGTGAAAATTCATGTTGATGTGGTTCATTTCACATACGCTACCATAAATCTTGAACATGTGCAGTTGCAAACCAATTTAAATGATGTCTGCACAGTGTCATGGTGGTAGCTCACAAATGGCAGCACAGCATCATAACAACTTAGCATTTAGGAGTCTGACTGACTGCAGATTCTCTCAACAAAGTCCTCCTTTCACAGATAAGATGGGAGAATCATGAACACCATGATGTAAATCTGTCATTTTGTTTTATATAACTCCAAGTTGAGAAGATTTTTCAGCCTTTTAAGAGTCTCACATTGTGGTGTAAACTCAAATCTAGTTTTGTGTTGTACATTTGTGTTTTGAAATACTATGCAGTTGTAGTGGGCGATATATCCTTAACGTAATATCATGGTATCTGAAGGTATTTTTGTGATATAATATTCAAGATGATATGAACAATGCAACACCAAACAGTGTTGCATCAGTGATCTTAGAAGTAAATAATACTGCAAGCTGAGCTGTGAGTAAAAATGAATGTATAAAAGTAGAAACAGAGTTTTTCCTTCAGTAAAAGTATAAATTCTGTAATATTTTAGCTTGTAAACAATAACTCAGATTAGCTTTAGCTGCTCATCTTCAGTCATTATAAAACATAAATATAAAATGACTGATGATGTCATCAGATCTGATATTTAGCAGTTTATGATTTTCCCTTCAGAGCTAAATAGCCTCTATGATACTAAACTTAAATACACTCTGAAGTCCAAATCCACCATAAGACAAGAAGTCACCTGAAGTTAGCGTAGCGGCTAAGCTAACTCTGTTAGCAGCTAAGCTAACACTGTTCATACTTAACAAAAGGTCTCCGCTTCACTAATTTCACTCCACCGTTAGCTTTCTCTGTCACAGGAAGTACAGCTAGCTAACGCTCCAGCTATGCTTAATGGAGTCAGCATCACTTCCTATTTTGCATCTCAAATCAGCTGATTGGTTCTCTTCCTCACGTGACTTGTGACATTCGTGGTATTCACCAGGTGTTTCTGCATCGGGTGGAGAAATTAATTTGTTGTGTTTCCACCTTTAGCTGTTAGCCAATTAGCTTGTAGCTAAACCATTTCAAACAACTGAGGAAGCTCCGTTTTTGGAAGTAATTCATCAGGTGCTGACCTGCTACTTTCAGGTATGCTTGTTAATTTCTTCTTCACCTAATGTAAAATTTCATCAGCACATCTTCACAGTATCATGTCAATATCATGATGACAAGTTTTTAGCATATAAAAATTATGATTAATGATATGACACAGACGTAGTGTAGAGACAGATCTGTTTCACGTTTCCCTGTCATGAAGCCAGTGGGGGTCTATGCTGATTCTGGTACGAACGCAGACCACCATCCTTTCATCTCTGCAAGAGCTTGTCTTTTGATCACACCATCCACACACATCACAGCCAGAGACGACCACAGCAAACCTTAGTGCAACTCATCCTGAGACAAACAGGAAAGGGACACAAAGAGCAGGTGACAGGTGCTGGTTCCTCACAAATCAACCACGTCCACAGCAGCATGGCTGAGTTCAAGAAGCTTTAAGTGTCAAACAAGCTGCTGTCCACACCAACCCTTTCACCTTCTTTCCTAAAAGATAGAAATTTACACTGCAACACAAAAACAACTTTAAAAAAAAAAAGAAAAGATTTTTCTGTCCTCTTTTTTTTTTTAACAATATTTTGCAACAAATCATAAATGATTGCCTTCAACTTTGTATCTTTAAAGGCAAAGGTTGGAAAACATGGCCAGTTGCTCTGCTTGGTCTCATCAGGTGAACTGACTTTCTGTTGCCTCACAACATGTCTCCACATCATGTGAAGCAGCATGTGGTTTTCCACACGTTGTCTCTACATCAGATTCAGCTTCTGCTGTCATAGTTTTATTCTTCATGGATCAAATGATGCTATGACTAGGAAAGGATCCACATTCATCTTTGTTACTCTGATTTACTTTGACACCATAGAAACTACTTCCTGTTTGGAGTTTCTTTCTCCTGTCCCCAGACATTTCTGACCAATGAGCAGAGAGAGTGTTGTCACATGACCGTTGCTAATATATTTTGGGTTGATTGGATGTTTTTAAGTGTGACGCTCAACCAGACCAGCAATAGATGAAGCATTAGAACAGTTTAGTCCCTGATTCAGACCAGAACAAATGGACTGCAGGTCTGCAAACACCTTACATTTCACTGTGGTTTCAGGCAGACTTCAGTAAGATATTTTTAAGCCTTGTGAGTCTTTTAAAATTTCTCATTTTAAAAGGTCATATATGTTTCTGACAATATGTGTTATGAAATATAAATGATGCCGTTTATCCAAAAAAAAAAAAAAAAAAAAGGCTACATGGTCAATACCTGCATACACGTGTAGTGTATAAAAACACATCTACTGCTTAGTGTGAGCTTCTGATCTAAGAAAATAAGAAAGGATCCATTAGATCCACATTTGTCTGTTTATCTCGGCAGCAGCCTCTTTATGACAGATTTACAGCAGGAATGGAATTCTTTATTTACCTATTTTTATGGCAATATTGACTCTGCATGAGGACATCCAGTAGTTAGTGGTAAATCCTGATCTTTTCACAGTCTCTTTACATGGACGTGTGTTCAGCATATGAATACAGATTGACTGCCTGCTGCTGCTCTCATTTATTTGGCCTTTTTATTCAAAGCCACTGGTGGGGTGCATGTTTCACACTGGTTTCCATTTCCTCAGTAAATGCCACTGCCAATCTTCTATTTGGCACTGTGGGAGAGTGGGAGGGAGTCCAAATGGGAGGTACGGGGGTTGCAGGATGGAGAAAGTCCGAAAGAGCAAATCCCATTACTGGGGTGAAATCATTTCACACAGATGTCAATTTATTTGTGCTGGCAAGCTACAGAGGAGATAAACCTGCTGAAAAACATCAAAAAGCTGCGTTCTCCCCCTGATGACTGTTTGGTGGTCTTATCTCAGAGAGTGGATTTAAAATATGAAGTGAACTGCAGCTTATCTTCCATTTACTACCTTCAGAGAGTGACCTTTGTGCTTATAGCCACCTGCTGAGTTTAGGATTCAAATAAAAGTAAAAGCTCAAAGAAAACATTGTCATTTGTAGAAAGTAATTCCAGTTATTTTGGTACACTTTTTTTTTTTTTTTTTTTTNTTAAATACTAAAAGCTGTGCTGAAAAACTAGCGTCATTACAAACAGCATACCAGCCATTGAAGCTGGTATCCATAAGGATGCCACGGTTTTATTTTTAAGATGATGCTAATAAGAGAAATAATCATGGTTTCACGATTATTTATATGTAATACTCTCTCTCTCTCTCTCTCTCTCTCTCTCTCTCTCTCACACACACACACACACACAATGCTAACATGAACATTTTTGGCCCTGCAAATGCAAAGTCTGACTAATAAGGTAGGGGAAGTTTACTGTTCCTATCTTTAGAAACCAAAATAATGCAGTATCTGCCTTTTCCAAATAAATATAAACAGATTTAAAAAAAAAAAAAATGTGGATTCTTTTTAAATAAACTAGTCACAGGCCATAAGACCTCATTTACCTTTAATGTGAATTAATATTCTAGCTGTGTGTTGTTGTTGTTTTTTGTTTGTTTTTTTAAAGATGCGAGTGGTGACATAGTAAATTAAAATAAAGTGCCAATTATAGGAAAAATGTTTTACCTCAGACCTGCTGCTTCCATTAACTAGTGGAGTGTTTTAGCTTATACCTGATGCTAACATGAGCTAGTGGAGCATTTTAGCTTAAACCTGTTGCTAATAAGTGGAGTGTTTTAGCTTTAACCTGCTGCTCAGTGGATGGTTTTTAAGTTAAATGCTGCTAACATTAGCTAGTGGAGTGCCTTAAACCTGCTGCTAATGTTAGCTAATAGAGCATTTTAGCTTAAACCCGCCGCTAACGTTGGTGGAGCTTTTTAACTTAAATCTGCCGCTAACATTAGCCAGTGGAGGGTTTTAGCTTAAATGTGCCTTTAACATTGGCTAGAGTATTTCAGCTTAAACCTGCTGCTAACGTTACCTAGTGGAGGGTTTTAGCTTAAATGCGCCTTTAACATTAGCAGAGTGTTTTAGCTTAAACCTGCTGCTAACGTTAGCGAGTGGTGTTTTAGCTTGACTTGGATGGAAGTTGATCTCTAAGATACTGCGGCATGTTGGCGCCTTTAGCTGTAACTTTTGATCATCACACTTTGCAATTGCAGCTATCCGTCTTTCCTGCTTATTTTTAACATACACTAAATGCTCCACTGACCAATAATGAGCTATTTCACTGGATATGAAGTTTGGATGTCCATGGACTTACCTTTTTCCTTTTTTCCATGTGAACCCACAGCTTAGAAACCATTATGTTTTGCGCTAACAAATGAACAAATGTCTTCAAAGGGTCAGTGCTTTGACTGACTGTACATGCGTGTATTATGTATATCAGTGTGTGATGTATGTATGTGAACCATCTGCAGCAGAGCAGGCTGCTGTCAGCGTGACTG
The DNA here is from genome assembly GCA_014773175.1 of Lucifuga dentata. Taxonomy (NCBI): domain Eukaryota; kingdom Metazoa; phylum Chordata; class Actinopteri; order Ophidiiformes; family Bythitidae; genus Lucifuga; species Lucifuga dentata. Next base: position 23,037 of record VXCM01007341.1, read on the forward strand.
AGGCCTCTGTACTGATGTGGTGAAGATGATCTAACAGATTCTCACAGTAGAGAGTTGGAGCTGTCCATCGTAACACCAAGAAACTGGATATGAGCCTCGTGAGCCGAGCAGTTACTGGCCCATTAGAAGTCATCAGAAATCGTTGTTTTGTTGTGTTACTTCAACCAGACTGTTGTCTTTTAATGAGTAGAACAAGAGTGTTATAATGACTCAGTCAGCATAGATGGAGCAAAGTTCTCACTGTGCTGTTTTCTGTCACTGCGTATTATACTAAACATGTAAAAGAGAAGGAAAAGCAAAGAGAGTCTGAGGAGCTTAGAAAGAAGCTAAGAGCCAAAGCTGCTCAAGATAAAACTGACAAGATCGTCTCCAGACAGCCTGATGGTCACTGTGGCCAATATTAAGAAGTTTCATTCCCATGGGATTGGAGCCAACACCCCTGGATGAGGCGGAAAACTGAGCCAAGGCAGAAGAGAAAGATTGTTGGAGTTGTGCAGATCTTAAAAAAAGGATGGCGAAAACCAACAAAAAAAAAAAAAAAAAANAAAAAAAAAAAAAAAAAACCAACAACTTCAAAACAGATCCAAGCAGAGCTTCAAGCTCAGTGTGCAACATCTTCTCGTCTCACCATCGTCTGTCTGAAGAAAATGGGCTCCAAAGTCAACGACTCAGGAAGAGACAAACTCAAAAAGCCTGGAGTGGAGTTTGACTGCATGCACAGGGATGAGCCACAGTCCTTCTGGGAGAAAGAGAATTTGAAAATTATAACTTTTTAGTAAATCACATCAGAAAACAAAGCTTAAAAAATAAAATAAAAACATGGTCTTCATGTGAAAAAGGAAGGAAGCTCAGTGAGGTTTTAGCTGCTTTGCTGCTTCTTCAGTACGTGCAGGACACAATAAAACCAGAGCCTGTTGAGGCATTTTGGAGCGAAGCGCACAGCCCAGTGTCAGAAAGCTGTGTCTCAGTCAGAGGTCAGAGGTCATCCAGCAGGATGAACAGCTTTGTTTTTCACATCACAGGTTTGTAGCTGTAGAAATTGGGGAGGTTGTGATGTAAGTGGATGTTTGTTGACTCGTTAACTCAACTTAGCTGAGATTTACAACATTATGATCATTATTATTATGACAGTTCATTAAACAATGTCGTGATTCTTCCTGCTGTTTTTTTTTTTTTTTTTNTTTTTTTTTTTTTTTTCTTTGTAGAGCCAGATGAGGTCTGTCTGGTGTCTGGGGCAATTTCTTGCTCCTGTATTGATTTGTATTGATCCAGGCCGTCCGCTTGCAGCTGAAGCTAATTCAGCCTGCTGCTTCTGCTGTTGACATTTTCATTGCTGTATCTCAGCTTTATTGAATGAAACCGTGAAGCGGTGTTTAATATAATACAGCCTCTTCCTTCATCCTATGACCACGTTAAATTACTGTATTTCCTGTTGACTGACAGTTACAGCTCTGGCAGACGACTTTAAAAATGAAGCTCTGCCATTCTAAAACACAACTATCACAAATTTAGAGATAAAATCGTGTCTTGCTCTTTTTAAGGTGACTCATTTGAGATAAATAGATTTGCTTTCACAACCTGTTTATCGTCATGTAAATCAGTGTGTTCCCCTTTTCAATTTGAAAAAAATGTAATTAGTTTTACTGAAGGCTAAACTGTCTCTGAATCAGATCTGAAATATCAGTAATGGATTTGAGTTGTGGGTCTTCCTCTCTGCACCAGAGCCTCTGGTGTTTTTCACCAGTGGGCCTGTGTGCCACTGAAGGAGGAGATGACCTACTTCTCTCTGCTTAAGATCCTGTGATCAGCCATTGTTTTTTTCTTACACAGGCTGGTGTTTCTGCTGAAAGTCTCGTGAAGAGCAGCAGACTTCTCTGTGGGTTCTGGGCAGAAAGTTTCTAACGTTTGGAAAATTTTTAATCTTTATGTTGTAAGAAACAGGTCTGATTCAAATCAGACCTGTTTTCGGTGGGTGTTGGACTCCGCCAGGGCTGCCCCTTGTCACCAATCCTGTTTGTGATTTTCATGGACAGGATTTCAAGGCGCAGTCAGGGATTGGAGGGTGTCCAGTTTGGTGACCTCAGAATTGCATCTCTGCTTTTTGCAGATGATGTGGTTCTGCTGGCTTCATCAGACAGTGACCTTCGACGCACACTGAGCAGGTTTGAGGCCGAGTGTGAAGCGACTGGGATGAGAATCAGCACCTCCAAGTCTGAGACCATGGTGCTCTGTAGGAAAAAGGTGGACTGTTCCCTCCAGGTTAGAGGGGAGTCACTACCCCAGACAGAGGAGTTTAAGTATCTCGGGGTCTTGTTCACGAGTGAGGGTAG